>VZRO01003376.1:102553-200061 GCA_013397915.1 Daphoenositta chrysoptera | reverse complement strand
TCTGGACCCACACAGAAGCAAAGTGAACCTCTTTCTTTTCCTGGAGTGTGGAAGGACTTTTTAAGGACTCTAATACTGACCAGAAATTCCATATTTGTTAATTTCTTTGTCCTCTCTCTTGAGAAAACTGCGAGGAGGTCTGAGGGCTCTGAGGAGCCCCGGGGGGAGGGGCGAAGGAATTGACAAAAGAAGGAATATGGTTTTTTTTTCCTTTTTACTTTCTTGGTGTAGTTTTTTCCTGTTAATTCTACCTAGTAACAATAAACTATCTTCATACTGTTTAGAAGTGAGTAGGCCTGTTTTGCCATGCTTTTCTCCTAATTTATATATTTATATCTCACAAAAACAAATTAGTGAACTGAATCCCAGCTACAACTGGTGTTTCAACTTGTTCATTAAACCCAACCCATTACATGTGGTTATCTGCTCAAACTTTAGGTCTACTTTTATTGAAATCATATATTAGTGACTCATGAAAAATTCATGGTCTGATAAATGATTTCTGGATTGAAGTTTACATGTCATTTTTAGGAGGAAACTGTTTCAGAGTTAGGAGAAAACTTGTAATACAATTAAAGGAGAAGAGATTTTTAAATTACAGGAATGCAAAAAACCAGAAAAAAAAGCATCAGTGTTGTTTACAATCTATCTAGATTTGTTTCTCTGTATCACCTGATCTTAGCTTCAATAGCACAACGAAAACCATTTAAACATAGTGTTTCTTCATACTGCTTCTTACAGTGACACCTAACAGAGCAGACAGCTTACACTTCTTTTATGGACTGATTACGTGGTAAAACTAAACCTGAAAAAACCCTGTACATAAAGCATGTCACTACATCTACTCTTTCAGCTCTTGGCACACTATCCACACCAATTTAAAGAGACAATCGGAAACAGGTTTTTCACTAGTAATAACAAGATATTATTATTTTCTGATTTATTAAAACAGAAGTACTTATTGCTAATAAAAAGGGTGGTGTTCTGTTCATAATTCTTCGTTAATTCATGCTGATCACTTTGGTTTCTTTTTCTAATCAAACACTTGGAAAGTCACCGTAAAAGAAAATGGAGAAAATTGCAGAACCTGAGTTGAGCAATCTTAAATACCAAATCAGACACTGCAGAAGCAGATAGGACCATGCATTACAAAAAAGCAATTTATAAAAGAATAATTTAAAGAGAATTGGCAATATGATTTTTAAGTTCAAAAAACAGTTTAGAAACATTTGCCTAATTTAGAAATGTCAAAATTTTACTTCTCAAGGCCATTAATTTCAAAAATCTTTAGAAATCAAGTGACACATTTAATGGAAGTTCTATACTTATTTCACTGCACACCATAGTGAAGATGGGAACAGGCCAGGTACAATAGTATTACAGAGGCAAAGAAACAAAAAATTATTTCTGCGGAGAAATTTTAATGATTAATCAACCTGAACTTTCATAAAAATCTTGTACAAAGACCAGATGCACTGGTTTCAATGATGGCTTCTAAAGCTTTATTATCTAATATATCTAAATTCCATTTTGCGCTGCTCAAGACTCATGCTCAACAGTGTTAAATTTATAAAATCTCTGTTCTGGGTATCAAATGAAGCTTAAAGACTCAATTTATATTGACTAAACTGTCTCTGGAATGAGATCTTTCTAGATACAGAAAAATTTTTAACTCCAGAATTTGCTATTGCTCCATGGTAATAACAACAGTAATGTAAATGCATATGAATGTCTCATTAAGCAGTTCTTTTGACAGAGACAACTTAAAAAGGCAAAAATTATGTGATGATGCAATTGATTTACTTAAGCATATTTGTGTGTGCAAATACATTATCTACACACACAAAATATATATATACACACATACATATCTATATATATAGGCACATACAGTAAAGGTGAAGAACTTTGTTTTATTTTGGTTTATTTTGAAATGCTACTTTAGAATATTCCATATTGTTTGCTTGAGAAAAACTTTACTTCAGAAGGGTATCTAGGGTAAAGCACTGCACCCTATGAGGTGAGACTGATGCCATAAACCAGTCAGGACCCACTAGATGCTGTGATGTATCTCAATGCAATGACAGCTGGGGACCTGTCTTACTAAATTTGTTATCTGTGCAGAGATTCTGGCTGTACTTAGCAAAATTTAACATGTTGCCCACAAGGTGTGGCAGCTGCCTCGTCATCAGCACTATGCAACATAAGCCCCTATCCTTCCTACTGTGTATTTTATGATTACAAATGATTGTATTGCATAAAAATATGCATTTCCTACATGCATACTGCAAGCCTTCCCAATATTTGCCTTGTGTATGCAAATTCTTCAAAGGTCTAAGAACAAAAAAATAATCATAATCCAATCCAATAGCAAATAGGAATGATGACTGAGTTGCATCACTTACTTAGGGATAAAAAATATTATGCTGGCAGTTTTCCTGAACCATCCATTACCAACACTGGAAAATAAGAGCTGAGATCATTCTTAAGGTGCAGAAATGTCGGTGCGCAAAAGATCAATGCAGAAAAGGATGGCAGACATTGGCAGGCATCAACAGACATCAGCTCTTTATTACCCCACAACACAACCTTTTTATACCTTTCTCTTATATCACTCACATGCTTCTTGTTACAGAAATCAACACACACCTGCATTTCAAGTTGTTTTTCTTTCTTCCCAGGGATACAGCTGTAACTTACCAAAGTCGAGGCTGCCTGCAGCCCATTCTTGTATCCCCACACAGAAATGCATAGAAGTTCCCAAAAATATAAATAAAATACATTCCTGCAACTGTAATCTTGTATCATGATGCAACAGATATTCATTGCTGAGTGAAGAACTTGTGAAACAGGATTAAATGAAAATAATTTAAATAAATATTAGGTATTTTTCCCTTTTGATCCCTCTGCATTCAAGAATTGAAATTACTTTGGCCTTCTATCTTCTTCCCATTGACATGGTATAGAACTACAGAACCATGGTGACCAGCTGACCATCTGATGTGGCAGTGAAAACAGATAAGAGTTACTTCAATTATCAATAGCCAACACACTTAAGTGCCCACTTACAGTTTATCTTAATTACAAGGGGTTTTTTTCCCCACCTACAGTTCATGTACAAGACAAAAATTAGTAGCAATTACATGTGTAATATGGAAGACTTATTCCATTAAGAGCATTGAGAAATGACAGATGGTTAATTTCTTTAAGACTTCATATTAACTCATTTAAACTCTAATTGGGAGAGTTAATTTAAGTCTCCATACATGCACATTATTTTTAAAGGGAAAATGCTGCAAATTTATTGAACTATTCACTGGAAAGTGTCCACAGAAGGGCATTGAAACTGGTGAAGGAAGCAGAGAACAAGTCTCATTAGGAGTGTCTGCAGGAACTGGGATTGTTTAGCCTGGAGAAAAGGAGGCCTGGGGGGGACCTTCTCCACAATTACCTGACAGAAGGTTGTAGACAGGTGAGGGCTCAGTCTCATCTGCAAAGTAACAGTCAATAGGACAAGAGAAATTGGCCTCTAGTTGTGCCACGGGAGGCTTAGATTAGATATTAGGAAAATATTCTTCACTGTAAGGGCTGTCAAGCAGTGGAACAGGCTGCCCAGTGAAGTGTTTGAGTAACCATCCCTGAAGGTATTTAAAAGACATATATGTATATGTGGCACGTAGGGACACAGTTCAGTGGTGGACTTGGCAGAGCTGGGTTGGACTTGATGATCTTAAAGGCCTTTTCCAACCTAAAGGAGTCTATGATTTTATATTTATCATATGTATTTATATTTATTTATATTATTTATATCATATGTATTATATATTTATCATATGTATTTATGTTAAAATTTTTGATTTATATTCTCCAATTCAATTTTTCTATAGATATTTGTTCATTTAAATGCAAAACAGAACCTGTGTTTTAATTACTCATAGAGTTACCATCACACTGTTTACTCAGTTAATGCTTAAGTCATTAATCATTAATGACCACCAGCAGCTGCCTTCAGTTCAAAGCTGGGGACACCAAAAGCCAGGCCTACAAGAGTTTGTTCCATGCTAATCCTGTTACTTGATTGATTTTCATCTTCATCCACTCCCATATTTCCATGCTGTTCTTGGGCCTCATTTTCTAATTCTTTCTTCAGTGCAGCCACAAATAACAATTTCTGTAGAGCAACTGCTTGCTCCCTCCCCAAGCAGGATCAGGGAGAGAATCAGAAGGGCAAAAGCCCTATTAAACTCTGGGTTTAATAGGGAAAGCAAAAGCTGAGCACACACAAGCAAAGCAAACCCAGGGGTTAATTCACTGCTTTGCAAGGGCAGGCAGGTGCTCAGGATCTCCAGGAGAGCAGGGCCCATCACATGTAATGGCTGCTGGGGAAGACAAACACATCACTCCAAATATCCACCTTTTCCTCCTCCTTCCCTCACTGTGTGTACTGAGCATGATGTCCCATGGTCTGGAATCTCCCTTTGGTCAGTTTGGGTCACCTGTCCAGGCTGTGGCTCCTCCCAGGCACCCCCAGTCTCCTCACCAGTGTGTCAGCAAGAAAAGCAGAAAAGGCCTTGGCTCTGTGTGAGCCCTGCTCAGCAATAACAAAAACATCTCTGTATTATCAACCCTGTGTTCAGCACAAATCCAAACACAGCCCCACACCAGCCACTGTGAAGAAAATTACTCAGCCCCAGCCAAACCCAGCATATCTATGTTGAGAACTTTCCTACTTTTTTCTTGTAATTATGTAGAAAACAAACATAGCTGTGGCATGTGCCTGTTCTATTCTCAATGTCTGTTTTAGAGATCATCCTGCTTTCTGAGATGCTGTTCCTGTCAGTAATTGATAAGTCCTTTGTTGTTCTTCAGGGAGAACAGCTGCCATTAACTCATCCAGATCTCTTTTCTCTCTTCCAGCTATTAGATTATTTACTTATTCTATATTTGGTCTTAATATAATAAAAAAGGGAAAACAAGGCAACTGTTAGGAAACCTTAGGAAGAAAATTCACTTGGAGATACATATGAAATCCAGTGTTCCTTTTCACATCCATATGAAAAAACAAAGCTCCAGAACTGCATCCTATTTATACTACTAGGAAAATATAAAAGGGAATCTATATTACTGGCAAGTGCTAATGTAGGATTAAAAGTAACTGAAAAAACAAGCAGTCTCCTTGCATATGCCTGTGAGGCCAGGAGGGTTCTGGAGAAAGCTCCAAGGTGGCTGCAGCTCTGACAAGACTTGAGACAGATGCAGGCTGAGCTGAACTTTTGGAACTGGTATAATTTGTTTCACGAAACAAACAAATCATGACACTGTATGTGATGATTAAATCCATCCCTAAAACACCTCAGATTTTCAATCATGACTTTTTTTTTTTTCCCTAGGAGAGCAAAAACTCTTAATGTGTGCACTGCTCTTTACCAAGGCAGGTAATGCAAAAAAAGATACTGGGACCAAAAGTATGTGGAGAAATACTGCATATTTATATGTAAATACAACTTCCAAAAATATAGGATAGTCTAATTCTAGTTAACGCTAGTTTTTCAAAAACTTACTCTAACAAGATTTTAGATTTTATGTTTTATTTCACAACAGACTTTCATTTAAAGAAAACTATTTTGCACATCAAGGCCTACAAGAAGCATATACCTTTTTTCCTACCCTTTGACTTTTTTCTTTGCAAAAATCCCTTTTCTTTACTTTTGGTTATTCCTGTTCTGGATTTTCTTCCTAGACTTAGGGAATACACTAGCTGTAAATCCTTTTGAATTCTCCACTAGTAATTCCAAATTCTGTAGTTCTAATAATGGCTTTTATGGTTCTAAACAGTCTATACTCTCATCTAGGATTCAACTTGAAAAGACTAACACATAACTTGAATGTTGACCAGTCCACATTTTGTGTGGTATCTGCACACCAAGAGCTCTGTGCCAAGATCTCTTGGAACATTGGGAAGACAAAGATACACTAAGTAATTTCAGACAAAAAAGACAAATTCATGGATAAAACAAATATTTCAAGGCAGGCCTACCCTTATGCCCACCATCTTCCTCTACAGCTTTTCATCAAATCATTTAAACGTCTTTAAACTAAGATTCATTATCCTAGAAATGTGAGTTTTAATTACCGATTTCATGGAGTAATATGTATTTTTACAAAATACACTCCTCTCATGGAGGCTTTTATTGCAATATTAATCAGTGTTACTTCATGTAACATCCTGTGAATTTTTATACTTCTCAACCAGTTAGGCATAGTAAATATATTGAAGAATATTTTGCCTGACAGCTGAAGTTAAAAAAGCTTTAATTTATCTCCACTTTCTGTCACGTCTGCCATTTTCTATACTCCCTCTTGAACAGAAAAGTTTAAGGGAAGTATTTTCTAAAGCATTTAGCAGAGACCTAAGTGTTTCCCCTAAAGGAACATCTGTAACTCCCACCAATTACAATGGCAGGACTGTAGCATAAATTCAAAATGATTTTGAAAATCCCACCTTAAGAGATTTCAGTCTAGACCTTGACAAGGACCTTGTCACCCACTTCTTTTTTGCCTTAATTCAAACTGATCTCTTAATATCTTTTACCAGGGACACTTTAAAATGAGTTTTCTATCTTTTAAAAGGTATTTCATTGTGTACACTTTCTGTACTTTCTCCACAGATTCATCTTTTTTTCTCTTTTTTTNTTTTTTTTTTTTTTTTTTTTAAATCTAGCCAGATGCACAATTTATTCCTAGGTAAATCTTGCTTAATTCCAACTTTTATTGTATAAAAAAATCTCCCAGACTCTTATGATAAACTGATGCTTTCAAAATCTCCCATTATGTTGTCAAAAGTGATAGTGATAGCAAATTCTGAATCTTTAGTGATGCTCTGTACTTTATTGCTAGTAGAATAGCCAGACTAGAGCTGCAAATACGATTTCGTCAGCCAACTGAAAAATGTTTATTTTAGTTCTTCTAATTCCAACCCTTTTTATTTACTGTTTCCTTACTAAAAGGCTCCAAATTATAACAAGTCTGCCACCAGCAACAGATAACCATTGATTGGATATTTGGCCTCCCTCCCATGCATATTTCTGTTACACAAATAAAAGCTGTAAAGTAACCTGACTGCTGCTGAGGCTGGTAACTTGCTGCCTGTTCTCATATTTCACTAGGAACACCTTAGAGATTACCCACATGACCAGAAGGCTCCATTAAAACACCTCTGAACACTTTCTCAGCACAAAGTTAACAGAAGGTGGATAAGCACAACATGATAGATGAAAGATGTCTCAGCAATCAAAACTGCCAGAGAACAGTCATGTTCTCAAAGCTCTGGAAACAGCTGGTGCTGCTTCTATTCTGTTTGGAATAGCACTATGACCAGGGTTTGTCAACAAATTTCAGGGGCTCCTGGAAAATCAGTTACAACATTACAGCACCATTATCAAAGTCAGCACTTGTCTGGCAAAGAAAATGAGAGGCACCACACTGGTGGATGAAATGCTGCTGTTGCTTTGATCCTGCTCTTGTCTGCAGGAATCTGGAGCAACTTACCTAACCATAAACGTTAGGAAACAAATGGGTTTTTTTTTCTGTCTTCTCATGCAGCAGAGAGATTTAGATTTCTTAATGCATGAAGTAGTTCCTCTCATTTCCCTGGCAGTGTTGTGACTCAGACACTCAGATCACTCACTGTGTATCAAGGACAGCACTATTTTTGATAGGACAAGATGCTTGAGCTCTCTAGGGAGGGGAGGCCTTCTTTAAGTGTTGCTCACCTGGTTTTGAAAAGGCTTCTTTACTCGAAAATGGGAACAAAGTTATACTTCAGTGATGGTAAGGCAAAGCAATACTGCCACTTTTCCCTTTGGTCAGCCTGGATGCCATCTCCAGTGACACTCCCAAATTTCCCCAGCGTACATCCTCCCAGGTAGTTTGCAAAGGCACACCAAAACAGCACAGCAAGCGTATCCTTCATGAGCACTGCATGTCAGCTGCCTTCCCTGGACACAAAAGCACTTGGGGAGAACGGTACAGCCAGTCCTCACCCCTGTGCAGCATCAGGGAAGAGCTAACACAGATAGCCAGCCTTGAAAGCCATGAAGAGCTCCTGGCTTCTGCAGTTCAGATAGAGCCCTTGATGCCAGGACATAACCTGCAGAGCTGTCTGAACCGATTCTAACAAAAAACTGCACAGCACAGTAAAGGAGGTGCAATGAAATGCGCTTTTACCTTCCTTCCCCCACCCCTGTAATGGTTGCAAACTTGACACTGGCTGACTTGTTTCATGGGTTACATTTTCCAGACGACACCATGTTTTTGTTGCCACAGTTCAATTGCTAGTGTCTATCAAGCTTAAAAATAATTATTTCTGTACTTACATGTATCATATAGTCATTAAGGTTGGAACACCATTAAGATACTCGTGTACTTTATATTGATAAATAAATATTTGCATAAGCACATCGTAGCAAGCTTTACATATCTGAAAAATTCTGCTATCAAATTTGCTGTCTTGTTAGAGAACACCATGAATTGTTCTAACAAGCAGAACCACAGATATGAAGTCTACAGTATTGTTCAGGTTTCAAAAACTCAAAATATGAATTTAGAATCAATGAAGTTAAGAAAGTAAACTTTGACCAGATATTCCATTTTGCTACTATTACTGTCATCCGAGAATGACTTCACCTCTGTAATCTTACTTCCTTCACAAGCCTGCTCTTTGGAGAAGTTAGGGTTTAAGTAGAGAGGCTGTGAACAACTCTGGAGGACCTCAAACTAAGATGAAGCCCACCCTATGGAAGGTGTAGTAAGGTAAACACAGGGGATTAAAAGACTGGAATACCTGTTCAGACTACCACCACCACCAAACTTTATTTACCTCTCAGGCATTAAAATGATGCAGACAGAGTTTAAGTCCACCCAATTTCCCCTTCTGAAGGGTTAGGAACAAGGTAACAAACTTTTCTTTCCAAGTATTTTCACACTCCAAAATTTTAAAAACACTGAAACAAATGAAAACAGATACTCTTTGACAAATCCTCACCTTTCTAGAAATCAATCTCATCTTGAATAGGACTGGCCATTTATCCCTGCTTTGAACAGTGTGAAATCTTTAGCTTTGTTTCTTTAAATGCACTGTCATTAAAAGACGCTACTACAGGTTTCCAAATCCTAAACATCAAAGTTAACACTGTGTGACAGCTGTTGTGTTCCAAACTCATCACATTTACTCGTCTGTAACAGGGTAAATGACACAATTACCTGCTGTAATTACTGTTGCTGACAATATATTTTTCCTGGTGATTGGTCTGTGTGACTCAGAGCTGCTTATCTTTGTCAGTCCAGTCCAAATCTCCATTTCCATGTGACTTGGACATTAAATTACAAAGTATTTACAAATTAGCTCCAATATCTGCCAAGACAGATATTTAGGATAGTATAAATTCATCTTTTATTGCATGATTAAGCAGTCCACAACTCTAATATTATTTTGCATTAGAAAATAACTATTCACGATTAAATTCTGTGCCCCATTCAAATTAAATGCACTTTTACTAGTATACTGGGAGACAGACTCAAACAGGTGAATATAATGAAGGAATAAAATGCAAATAAATAAGGACATTGATATTTTAAAAAACTGCTCATTCCTAAAGCAAAACATGAATCAAAAAAACCCAAATGATAAAACATTAAGGTACTTAATTCTAATTGCCTTCATGTGACAATTGTAAAGAACAGCTACAGAAGACAACACTGACTTTTGATTTTGAGCAGTGTGAGTTACGGGCTAATCAAGCTAGCTCACTGCATGTGTTTTCTCTGGAATACCTTTTACTTTAAAAATATGAAATAGATATAATTCCTTGCACCATTTCTCCAAAGAATGTATTTTAGAGGATGTGAAGACTGCAGCATATAACGACACAAAGAAGCAGATACAGTCTTTTTGAGATGATTTGGAAGCTTGTCAGAATGAAAAAATACTCCTACAAAAACTCCTACAAACCATTTAGGCAGAGCAGCTTCCCTTTTTATGGCTAAGCTTGTTGACAGAACTCTTGGTTCTTGATAGAAACATCGAGATTTTCAAAGTTTTTTTTGTTATTTGTTGTGGGAGGGAGGGGGAACACCAACTTTTCCACAACTGACTATATGAACTGTAAAGAGAAAGGTTTCAAGAAGGTTAATTGATTTTGATTTTCAGTTTTCTAGTTCAGTCTTGAATATGTCACAAACCCACTAGTGGTTTTCTTAAAAAAAAAAAAAAAAAAAAAAAGAGACAATACAGAACAGTTCTTTGAGTTCTGTGTATTGAGAATGTCCTCGGGAAAAATATCAAGTATCTTTTATAAACACAGTACCTTCAAAAATATTACCTCACAAGATGAAACTTCACTAACAAAAGTGAAATTTCACCCAAACCCCTTAGGATTATATTGTACAGCAGCACAACCTAGACAGCAATGCTTCCCATTGTATCAATGTGACTTTTCAAATTACTGATGATGATTTCACCAGTCTTCCTTGGAGCATTAGCAGATCACAACCCTAAGGATGGGTTCCAACATATTTTCTCAGTAGGTAATATTTGTTCCTTCTTGTTGATCCACTCTTTTTGACTGCTGTAGAGAGGTCTTGCCAAAGACTCTCTCACCTTTATTCATTTAGATGAGCTGGCAAACACTCACAAAGCAAATTCAGGAACTGAAACTAGTTTGAGACAAAATTAGAAGGGCAGCAGAAGTCAGAGTTTAACTTGCGCACTATACATTAGTGGATGACCAGCCACAGCCTGGCTGCAGAACCATCAGCACATTTCAGTGTGAATCAGAAGTTACATGCAAAACTAAAAATATAAACCTGTCTTTGGGACTACATATAGCAACACAGACACTGGGTGAGTCAGTGAAGTGGGTAAGTCTGATATGTTTACTTTTTGCATTTCAAGGTAGATTGCAGCATAATTATATGTGCAAGAGGGACTAGGAAGGATGCAGCTCCTGCTGTGGTCAAGGGGTCTGTACCACTAGAAAGCAGTTTGATATGGTGAAGTACAAGGTTTTGTAAGTTGATAATCATCAGTTCAAACAACTGACAAAAGGGAGCAATATTGATAGAGAATTATTGCAGAGACAGACTGTCAAAGAAGATGACATACTAAATTATAATGACTGACAGTATAAAACATGAGTTAAGGAAACAGTCTTCAATTTAGCATAAAGCAGATAATCTCTTATAAACATTTCATGAAAAACAAAGGACACTTCTAAGTTGTTTCAGGAGTCAGTGATTATAAGATATGCCATGCGGCATGCAGTAGGAACCAAATTGTAAAGAATTAAAGGTTTCCATGCCCACAGATTGTCTGAACAGAAATAATCTAGAAATTCCTATCTATCCAAACAGGAATCTTCTATATTCAAAGAAAAAACTTGCAACTATATTATTAAGAGGCTTCTGAAGCCCTGGACAATATTAAAAAATATTATGTCTCCCCTTACCAGTCATGGAATTTAGCTTTCTTACCCTCTGTCTTTTCTTAAAACTGTGTTATCTTAGATTAGAAATGTTTTCCAACAGTAGAATACCGAAAGACAGACATGATATCCATATACTGCCAGCAGTATCCACTACCCTTAAACGCCAGCTAACTGGTATCATGGCTATAGAGACCTTATTTTACTGTGAATGTGTAGAAAACCACTGACTTCAAGATCGCATAATCACATAACCTTAAATAACTCCACTGTTCCTTTTTTAAAAACTGTCTTGCTTCATACAGTAGCTCCAGTCTCTCACTGACCTTGGCTGGAGTCCCTCTGAGAACAGGCAACACTCTCCCGGCATGAGGCAATCACCAGCTGGCTCAGACATGATAGATGTGAGCCATCCAACTTCCCTCACTTCTGGCTCGCTCAATGAGACAGCAGCAGATTCCCATCTCCCCAGCCAGAAAGATCCTTATGACTTCAAACAAACTGTCCTCAAGGCTGCCTACTGTGTTTCCTGATCTTTGCAGTCTATCTGTCACAGCCTGTGATCATGCACAGAAGGGCAGGCCAGGGGAGGTCCAGCTGTGAAGGGATGTCATGTTGCAATGAATCAATACCAGCAAGCTCCTTGTTCCCATCATCCTAATCCTTACAGACCACCACTAGCACCCCGTGTCAGGATGAATAGATGAAGCTTCAACCAGACCACAGTCTACATATTCTTCAGTCTCGGACTTAAACCCTTCTAAAGAAAAACGGCAGGTCTTTGGTTGCTGGTAATCCTGGGTGCAGTGCAGCCCCAGATTAAAGTACCTAGTATTTATGTGTGTGTTTCTGGGCAGGATTCCACAGCACAAACACATGCCTAGCTAACAGGTCACATCCAGCATGACACCTCATGGATATCCAAGACATCAGTAAAGGTTGTAAGGCAAGGCTCTACAGGAAGACTGTAACAGCAGTTGGAGTGCAAGTAAGACACAGCACAGCATCTAAAAAGTTGCTAGAACTATAACTGGGCAACCAGATTTTGCTATTGACAGCTAAGTTCCCCTCTTCAGTCAGTGTTACCTACAGAACTGAGGAAGTGCAAAATAGGTGCCTAATATGGGATTGATCTGGCCACAGACAACACAAACACCTGGAAAGGGATAGTTTACTCTATATCCAACAGAACTCAAAAAGCACAAGCCCTATAAGGTCTTGAGTTGGATCTGCTAATCCTATCATGATTGCCTCGAACCTATAAATAGACAACTGACTTGGGTCCAGCAGAATCCTTGACCTCTGCTGATCACACAATGTGAGCTTAGACAAAGAGATGTACAAAGGGGTGTCTTAACTGCAAACTGAATTCCACCTCCTGTGCCAATGTCAGTAAAATTCTGACATAGAGAGTCTTTGTAATTACCTTAGGAATTGATAATTCATTTAGTGCTGTACAATTTGTTAGATTTTCTATTTTTATAATAAACTGTGTTAATTTTCCTATACCCCTACAATTCTGTTTTCCAATGAGATTGTACTGACACAAGACATAACTGCACTGTGAAAGCTGGCATGGGATGCTGGGTGATCGAAAGCTGCAGAGGGCTTCAGAACACTGAGAAACCAGAGGTATACTGGATGTCTGTCATAATGCTGTGATATAAATATCAGGCAATGCTAACGCTTAGAAATATTGTAATTTCAGATTTTTTACATTAAAAAGAAGGTTTCACTCTTTTCTGAGTTGATTGTAAACTGAGTATATTCTCAAGTTGGAATCTGGAACTCCTCTAATATACTGAAAAATTCCTCATTGCACAAAGAATGCAAAATATATTCCCTATAGAACAAAATAATCAATTCTGATGTCTGCTTCTGCAGAAAGACGCATTTTAAACAGATTACAGAAATTGCAGAAATGCAAAATAGAGCCTGATAATACCTTTCACCAACCTTTGTTCCCAAGGCCAGTAGGGAATCCACTTCTATAATGCATTAAGAGATATATAGATAAACACATACAAGCACACACACATATACCAAATACATATATATTTGGTAAAAGAATAATTTCCATGAAAGAATTAAGCATTTAGTACTGAAAATCATACATTCATATCTTTGTCAAGGGAACACATTTTCTGTATAACAACTCAAATCATATTCTACCAAGGACCCTGTAAAAATGCGTTGGATTTTGATCAGCTGAGAAATCCATCCTGCTATAATTGCATAGCCAGATGAACAGTTGTCATGAACTGGGTCAGTAACCAAGGAGAAATGGGACCTAACAAGTATCCTCTAAGAAAAAAAAAGTTCTCATTCCAACCTGAAACAGACTCCAAACTAAGTTGCCAAGGATAACCTGATTCAATCCAAATAAAGCATAATTGAGTTCAGTTGTATAAGATACAGCAGATATATAAAAATTGCTTGTGTTGTTATCTTAGTAACATGGTCGCATAGCAACAAGCTCAGTCTGAGCGATCATTCCTTTATTAGCTTTGTGAATTATCGTACAGCTAGAAAGTGGATATTGGAGAGAATTTATCCTGAAAGAAGATTGAGAGCTTCATGTAGGCTGACATACTATAAAGCAGAATGGAAACTGGGCCAAGTAATAGAAACCAGAATCAAATGGGCTTTGAGTTAAAAATCCTCTGTGCACACAAGCTGACTTCTACAGTGCTTATTACTAATAGCAACCCTGGCAGTACAGCTGGACACCATTGCCCCAGTGGAGTTTGCATTGCTCTGTGTGATGATGCATGTACACGTTACTTCTAACATAACTGGTGTAACCAAAATTGGAGATGGAGAGACAGATGGTTCATCTTGCCCACATCATTATGTTCTTGGGTGGTTTGCTGACTAAAACATTTCCTTACTCAAGCCGTGGTATGTCACTACAGTGATGTTACAACCAGCCCGTCAGTACATTTGTTTATTGCTCTGTCCCTTGCACCATACTGAGCAATTATTCTGCTTTTATTTAAGCACAGCCAATTAACTCAGCTGCTCTATAAGATGCAGGCAGAACTTGAGGAAAACTTGAATGCTGCTGAATTCATCAAAAATAAGTCAGGGGAAATAAACAGGAAGAAATTAGCTTTTTTATTGTTACCATGTCTCACATTACAGCATTTTCATGTAGCCAAGCTGGGACACTGTAAGCCTATGAATCCTCTGAGGTCACATTCTATTTTTTTTACTTCTTTGCAGCAGTGAAGGGTAAAGGGCATACAGCAGTGCTGAATAAAGTTGCATCTCGAGGCCATATTTAGTCACTTATTAAAATGTGGCGTCATTTACCAATGTGCTAAGCTATCAGTTCTTATTATCTTCAGGACGACTTGTGGATACACTCGTGTGTCTGAAAAAGCAGGCAAATTTTATACTTCAATTAACTGAGGACAAGCATGCAGCTCTAAACAGAAGATGGATGACTTCATTCATCTCTGGATTACATCAGTCTTATGGTACCTATTGTCCATGGAAACTCAGACAACTACAGTACTCCCAGAAGTGGTTAGTGTTGATGCTAAAACACAGCCCACATGCCTCACATGCAAGCTAGATTTATCACTTTAAATACAGAAAGGTATTCCTTTTCAGTTCTCAGAACTTATTTGTGGGATCTGAAATGTCCAGTTGGAAAAAAAAAAAACAAACTAGCAATACATGATACTGGAAAATACCCACACTGCACAGCTAGCTGAAATCCTACCAATGTACACTGCTACAAAACCATTTTCCATCCCACATCAGAACCCAGAAATGAACTTTTCCTGAACATGTGAATTGGTCTCTCTTCTAGGGAATAAAGATGGATTTTACCTTCAGCATTCTCACAAGAAATTCAACAAAACTTTTCCTCTAATATCCCTGCCATTAAACATTACTTCTACTGCACAGTATAGAAAAAAAGTATGAGATTTCTCAGACTGTTTATGTCCCAAACAATTGATGGATTTATAAGTCAAAAATAAACCAATGAAAACTGAACAGAAGCCCACAGGCAGATGCACTTTTATGAACTTGAGTTTCCAGATGCCAAGAGGAATCACTCATCCAAAGTGTGTCAGAGTACTATGTTAATAAAAAACCCAATGTGACAGGGACTGTTATTTCCCCTCAAAAATAAATTTAGCTTGCAAGAAACAGAGGATAACAACTGGGCAAAAAGCTAAAGTCCTGATAATCTGGGGATCTGAATTACAAATGATGTGAGCTGTAATTCCAACAAAACTGCAGGTCCTCATAACCGGCATTTTAAAGTCCTTCCAGTTACCAGACTGCTGGTTCCCAAAGCGGAGACTTCTGCACTTGGGGGATAAGGATGGGCTGCATTTGCACAGCAAAGATGGCACCTGTTTTCTCATAAGCATCCTCAGAAGACTTTTATTGCAAACAAAGCATTAATGAAGGAAAATGAGACCAGAACAAAACTCTGGCTACACACCATACAAAAAAAAAGCAGCAAAGTACCAAACCATAAGGTATCTTTCTTAAGCAGGGACATCACTAGTGGCAATAGCTGAAATCCAAGCAGATGTGTAGGTTGTTTATAAGTCACAGATAGGTAAAAGAACAGAGCCAAAAAGCAGAGCTTAGGAAAGACACTGTTTTTGATTGTTGTGGGCAAAGCAAATGTAAAATAAATCACCATGATGTAGCCAGTTGGAAAAACATTAATGCCTGCATGGGAAATAGGTACAAAGGAGGACAAAAGAGTATGAGATGCACGAGGGCTAAGTGTGGCAATCAGTTCTATACACATTATGTCGAGGTGAATTTTTTCAGTCATCCCACATCATCATTAGAGAGTAAAAAATATGGGTCAGACATGAAAAACTATGGTCAAAAGGTACTAGCCATGCATCTGCAGGCCAGTACCTTCCCCTACATTTTCCTCTTACTATTGAAACCTCCCAAATAATTTTAATTAGTATTGCTGTTATCATAATTCCTACTTTTTGCACATTCATCATCATTATGCAGTTAAATGTGTAGTTTTCTCCTTAAATCTTTTCCATATGTCAAATCAATCTCCCCAGACTCTTAATTATTTTAATGTTGATCTTGGAATTCCTTCCAATTTGCAACAGATTTGTGATTTAATTTGATTTGTAAAATATGCAGAGCTGCCAGTATTCCCAAAAATTAACATTTCAGGTGTCACTCAACTTGCTACCACCATGTTTCTTGGTAATTTATGTGAAAACTATTATTAGACTTCAGTTTACTGTGAGAGGCTATCACAGATAAAAATTAAATGATGCTGAATGCACTGACACCATTTTCAGAAAAATGTTAGGAAAATCTCTGAGACTGACAAAGACACATAGGCTGAGGCAGAGGAGGAGGGAGGTCTAGCAAGGTCCAGCTGGATACAGCTAGTTAATGCCTGGTGAATTCAACATATTCCTCATTGTTTTGAGTAGGGTTTTGCATATGACCAAGTCAAAAAGGCCAAAGACCAAAGCCATGGGCTTTGAACAATCTGATCCAGTGGAATGTGTCCCTTCCCATGGCAGGGGGGTGTAACTAGATGGTCTTGAAAGTCCCTTCCAAACCATTCTATGATTCCATGATTCTAGAGAACTACTTCATCCCTTCTGTCTAATTTGACTCTGAAGAACAGACCCTCCAAATGTTCCCAACATAGTGATGAGATGTTATATAAAAATCCTTCACCGTTTTCTTTACAAGTCAGAAAATAAACCCAGGAGCACGAACATGATCATACTGGGCCATAATGCACAATAATGGCCTCACGAACTTAGAATCTCCACTTGGTTTGCCAACTCCTTTGGCTTCTAAGTTACTACTTTCTAAAAGCAGTAGCAAAAAGTCAGTATGACTTGGCTAAAGTGAAAATTAAAAGGAAAGACAAAATAATCTGGAATGGATTGATAAAAATAATTATGGAAAATGTTACATGGTCTGCAGACACTCGAAACACGTATGTGAGCACCCAGCTCCACATATGGCAGTGGTCCCACACAGCTCACATGGACATCACTGCTAATGTGGCCAGAGCATGCTTGAAAGAAGTAGCCCACAATTTGCAACGTGCCTGGTATGCTTTTAATAATTAATCAGTTAAGAATCCACATGTATTTTCTGCCAAAGTACAGCACAATTCACCAGTCTCACTGGTGTCTAGGTATAAAGTTCTAGTTTACTCACTTCTCTCAAAAAATCCCAAACCCTAACAAACCACGAAACACAAACAGGAAAAATACCCAGAAATATGTAATATAAAATTTTATAAATCCCAGACAACAGCATGTAGAAACATTAATTCAGAGATTCTGGTTTATATACTAATACTTCATATGTCCTTCTTACATTCAGTCATTTATCATCTTGCCCAGACCACAGGCACAGGGAGTGTTAACTGAATACACTTTCCTAGGGCACTCCTGGAGAGCACCAACACCTGCCCCTCCACTACCACTAAATACAAAACATGAAACAGCCCCTGGGGAGGAAGTCTGTGGGAGGGTAACATCGGCTGCATTACCTCCCCCACATCATCTCAGTGACTCCAAACCACAGGAGAGGCAGAGCACACCACCAGCACTTCCATCAGAGACACCTCCCCTTTTATGCCAAATGGAAAGCAAAAAATAAATAAAAGGTGGCCCATGCTTTTGCACAGAAACAGAGCCTTAAAAGCCATCTGGGGCTCAGAAAATCCATGGTTTCTCCAGATCAAGGAATGCACTTTCCTCTGCCTTAATATGATCTAGGGAGGATGCACTAAGTCTCACAGGGTCTTGTATCTTTTGTTCCATTCTTGTTGGGTTACTATGGTGAGTGGTCCCTATGCAGGAAACTAAAGACAATTGTTGAGACTAAACATGATTAACCATTCACTGTGGCTAGTATGAACTCTTCACTGTTAGAGCCAAGAATGAAAAAGAGAGCTCTCATCTCTCATTTCCTAACTTCTCCCATAATAAATGGTGGAGGGAAAGAAATCCACTATGCTGTTCAGAGCAATGCTACCAGCTGTGAAATACACAGCAACCTGAAAGACTGGAGGTGACACTGGGACCTTCCTTGTTCCCTGAAGGAAAACTTTCTTTTTTCCAGCCAAGAGAACAGCCTGTGCATTTCTGTAATCCCATGCAAAGTAAAGATGTGAATGTTATTATTTCAGAAAATAACCAAACATTCCGATTTGATGCCAGCTAACAGTGATGCAGCATACCAGTGCACATATAAAACTACCCCAGCAGAGACTCAAGCCATTTTCTACCTTCCTTCCCCTAGCACAACATCATTACACTCCAGGTTCTGGGAAGCAAAGTGGAAGGGGAATGAGACAATATCATTGTAGGATACCAAAGCATGGTAGCCCGGGGCATATTTTTATGCCTTTAATTTGCAGTTTGTGCACCCATTTGGCATAGGGGTGCAACTTAGAAGTCATCTCTCCTTCTCATAGCTATGATTGATTTCTGAACATAAAAATCAGTCATGAACAACAGATTTCTGTGTAAATATGCTTGTGACTAACTCAATCTAACCCTGAGAATCTTGATTCCAATATGAATACAAATAACAATATCTGAAATTGATGTCTTCGTTACATCCTTTGTCGCGAAAATAAAAATGTAATTCAGATCTATTGTAAAACTTGCAATAAACATGCCAGGACAAAAGAAACTGGAGCTGTTTTGGAAGCAGCTACAGGCTGTGTAAATCAGCCTTTTGTGTGCACGACTCTGGCAGAGATGGATAGCACAGATGTCTTTTCAAATGTACAGGAGAAAAACTCTTCAATGTCACTGATTTTATGTCTCTTTTCTATTTTGATCAATGACTGCTAAATTATATGTATGTTCATAGGATGGAACAATAAGGTATGTTAGTCTGCCAGCAAGTTGTGGACATCACTTACATCATAACCAGCCTAATCAAGGTTCACATATAATTTTTCAACATCTTCCTGGGCTTCAGCTATCCTGTGCAAACAATGACATATTTATGCCAAGCTACAGAACAATTTTTTCCTGCTTAGTAATATTCCCAAGGATGTGCTACCAGAGCTGCTTCTCCAGTTTAGAGTGTCAGCTATTTTACACACAACTATAATTTTATAACTGGATTCAATTACACAGCATTACAAGGAACTGTGACCTGAAATGTATTTTAAAAATTTAACATTTAGTAACACAAAGGGTCAATTGTTGCTTGTTTGTCCTATTCTTGTTATTCCTAAACTGGATTAAAAAACAGTCTCTTCCTCAGTTTCCTTGATATTTCAGCTGACAAGTTAAACCCAGAATTGCCAATAAGGCAAATAAAGACTTGCTAAGAACTTTAAACTCTGCAGAGGGAAAAAAAGAGAGTTGAATGACTAAATTTACTGCAGACATTGACAAAATTCGAAGTGCACTGGACTCTGTAGGTAAGCACTGAGAGATTTGGACAGAACTGCGTACTACAGAACCTCACCAACATAGTCCTGCATACATATTAATTAACTTAATTAACCAGTGCCTCCACCGGAGGTGCTCACACAATAGTTGTGGAACCAGAAAAAATAATACAGTTATTTTGTGACATACACAATTAATGATGCTAGGTTGTCATTCACTGAAATTCTATCTTCCAGAGGGGACTGTCTCCTCGTGGTTGCCTGTCAGTATCCAAAATTCACTAAAATGTAACTCCAGAAAAACCCTGTATTTCATAACAGTATGCTTCAGCAAGTATGAAGAATGCAATGTGTGGAGTCTCAAGAACTACCTTTATTATATTTACAGGCACCCAATGCCCCTGCAAAGTTGGTGATGGTTTACCATTTGCCAAGTTCAATCAGAACAGCAAGTTAAGGGAAGCCAAGTGGAAAAAGTATCACACGGATTTAGATACAGCCAGTCCTAAAATAATCCCAATATTCACACTCAGGAGGCAGTGAAACAATTTCTTTACTCAGCTGAGAGTGTGGAAAATGTAAGAGGATGATCAAAAACATACTGGTTGCTTCAGAAAGGACCTGCTGTGGGCAGCCTTTAAACCTTGGGCCTTCAAGAAGTGGGCTTACTGCAGTGAAACAGTGCTTGCCAATGTATGAGAGAATGACAAGTACAGGTAAGACAGCACTCACAAAAATCACATGTGATTTGAAATCCACATCCCTGAGTATTGTGCATGTTTGGGCAAGGAAATCATGCCAGTTTATGAAGAAGCTGTTTCTGTACCAAGACATATCATTGATGCTAAAAATGCCGAGACACAATGGACAGAACAAAATTAGAAATGAACTTCACAGTGCTGCCTCCATATTCTGAATACTCTCATCCATTTATAGCCAGTTTCTATTAGATAATATGAACTTCAAGGACGCTTTACTGCAAAAATAAAGCCTTTTATAGAGAGAGCTAATGTGCTACCCTGTGCACACAAAAGAGTGACACTATTTTGTGCACTGAGAAAAGGTGTCACATTACTGATTCATATTTTCTTTATCTATGTTGTAGGAAAAAACACAGGAACTCTTAAGAGTCAGCCTGGCTCTGACTCTGATACCGAAGGCTGTTTTAAATGTCCAGTGTTTTTTCCATAACCCTAAATTGCCTTTTAATAAAGAAGAGTAGAAACAGATAGTCAGCATGAACCAAACACGTCCACTGGCAGAGGAGCAAAAAAGGAAGATACAGATATAAGATTGACCATGTTGCCCAGTGGTTCAAGGAAAGCAGAACTCCTGCCCTCTCAGTTAAGGATTCACCTGGGAAACCTGACTGAGCCTGGAGAGTTCAGAACGAGGACACAGCCACGTTTAATATGTAGCAAATTTAACTCCATCCAAAGTGTGAAGAAGAGAAGAGAAACTGTACTGGTGTGGAACACGGAAACCAAGTAAAACAGCACTATTTTTGCTAGCTTATTTTCTTCTTCAGTCTCCTCCCTTCACCCTTTTAATCAGCACCCAAAACCATGCAGACCTATGACCCAATCCAGCCTACCTTACAATTTCAGGCAAACAATATGACCTACACACACTCTGTAAAATGCATTAGCTTTTCTGCACTGGATTTTGGTGTTTATTCTGATTAACATTTCATTTAGATGCTCTGTGACTCGAATAAAGGTTAACTTTAGAAGAATCGTATCAGTACTCCTAAATACCACCATTCTGTTGTTTCCTTCCAGAAATACAGAGCTCTTACCTGTACATGAATAATCATCAATGCGTATATATCCTGTTTTGCAGACACACATAAAGGATCCTGGGGTATTTACACACATGGTGTTCTCACGACAGTAGTGCCGTCCTTCAGCACACTCATCAATATCTGTGAACAAGGCAAAGAGGAACACAAGTCAAATTCAGCAGGATTTTTTGCAATCTCTTGCTAAACTGCTGTTCACTTCCATCAGTAGTGGGCCCGACTAAAGAGTTACTTGAATACCAGTGCATTTTGGAAAGCTTTTTGGCTTTCTCCTTCTAAAAAAACTGCTTGAAATATTCTAACAAGAGAAGCACCATCAGTTTCTGTGAACAGCTGTTAGTGGAGTTACAAAGAAGATTAGATTGACTTACATCTTTCCTTTTGAAGTGCCTCTGATGTTATTCCTATGATTTAAATAAGAACAGGAAAAAAAAAAAGCCCCAGGGGCCCAAACAACTGACCAGGGGCCTCAGCACTGCAATGGCATCTATCACTGCACCCTGTGCAGTCACCTCAGCCATCAGGACACAAACACACAGCTATATGCACTACATGCCTTTGATCTAACAGGAGCTACTGTTTAGGAAGAAACTGTAAGGAACATAGTAAGACCTGAAAAAACCCTGAAACGTAGTATAAATTTCTCTTAGAACTATAAAGTAGTCAATCATTATTTTTAATATATATAAACACATATACCTATATCTGCAAATACCTACATACATATGTATATAGCTACATATACATATATACACTGTACCTGAAAGGAACTTGTAAGAATCTCATTCATATAAAGAGCTGCTCTGACAGAACAAAATGCAACTTGATAAAATACTTGTTGGGGCAGAACACCTGTTGCAGTAAAAAGTCCTAGATAAAACTCCCGACATAAATGACTGTAGGCATGGAATTCAAAACCTCACTGGGTTCAGTACTCTCTTGGGCTTCAAAATTAGACATATTTCTTGTACCAGGTTATACTTCAATGGTAAGACAGAGAAAGCACTACAAATAACAAAAAAACCTTCTGCATAGTATTATTATACTGCAAAGAAGAAAAGCTATACTGATTTGGAAGTTCTCAGCAGCACACTCTTCCTGTAATACTAATGATAAAGACATCAGTACTGAGATGCTCAGTACACCTATTTATATTGTCATGCAATGTGTCACTGAACCTTGCTACCAAAGCGTGCTAAAAATCAAAAGGGAGGATTGTTGGTTTTGTTTTTTCCTGTTCATCAGTTTTGATTTCTTCCTTGTTTTCAATGATGTTTATAGCTGTCAGTGTTGAAAATAAAATCTCTGGATGGAAAAGCATCTTGTTGTAGAGTCTAATGATAGTTCAATAGTACATATAAACTCAAATAGGGTTGATTTCTTAATGCTGTGGTGCTAAATGTCAACATTATTAACTCCTGTACTTTGCTCCAGCTTAGATTGTATGCTTATTCCTCAATTCTTCTTATCTTCCCCATGTCTTTAAATCAAAAGGAATTTACCAACTGCACTGATTGACTGCTCTTTTTTCCCCCTTTGCATTCTTAGAAGATAATTTGCCTTCCTGTACAAAACAGTGTGATACACTGGATATTAGTGATTCTGTAGGAAGTTGCTAATTGCATTCAGTTTTGAAAAAAAAATTTTCCACAGTTCCTCTGCCCACTGGATTCTGCTGGAGAAGCTGGGGGCAGTTGGATACAAAACATGAAGGTGTCCACTGCAAAAGAATTTAATGACTGAGTTACTTAGGCTGGTTTCTTTCCCTTTTCCTTGTACACTCTTCAGGCATGAAATAATCACAGGTGTATTAAGGTGCTAGTTTGGGAAAGCTAATCTTGCAATTTTTATGTACATGTACACTTGCACAAATGAATGTGTATTTACAGTGAACACAGTGAGCACATGAGCACACTAAGGCTCCAAACACCTTTTGTGAACTTCATCTGAGAACACCACAAAAAAAGTGAAGCTGTCAGAAGGCCACCACAAAACAAGTGAAGCTATCATAAGGCTACCACAAAAAAAGTGAAGCTAGCATAAGGCTATCACAGCTGTTTTTGCACAGAGAGTGGAACAGGGCACAGATCTCCTGACTTACAGATGTTCTGCAGAAACCCAAATATGCAGTCCACAAAAGCAGCCAGCAGTTACAACATATGCCTCAGCCTCCACAACAAATGAAGCAACTTGTGTCTTTCATAATTCCAGTTCACAACTCCATATTAAATTAATTGTGTTGATTTGTATTTAAGTAACAACATCAGTCCTCGAGTAATTAGAGGCCTTATGTTCTCAGCATCAACAGACTGCCTAGAAGCCAGCTCTGCCACCCTCAGAAAATTCTACTTAAAAATCCAAAGCCTCTGAAGCATTAAATAGAACTTTCTGAAAACGATACTAATGATTGCTTTGGCAGGTAAATAGCCACAGGAGACCCCAAAATGCTAACAGTTTTTATTTTGCAGGGAAAAACTTAAACTCAAAGCTCTTTTGATTCAAACCTCCTAATTTAGAAATGTTCTAAATAAAAGCTTCCATTTTGCCAACATACCACATATTGAGATTTTGAAAAATATTTTATTTATAACCATTTTTTTTTCCCAAACATTGCTTGTTCAACTGATATCAATGTAAAAATATATTTAAAAAAAAAGAAAACCCAACCCACAACTGTTCAGGTTAACTTTGAAGTGTTCATTTGGACAAATCTGATGTATTGTTTGTTTCAAACTGATTTGCAAATATATTGTTCACATTCTTTAAATGATCACTGAAAATCGAAACTCCCACCCAACTCCCTTTTATTGCTACTATCACATGATCTTGTTATATTGGCACCTAAAGGCCCTCTACACCTTGTACCCACAGCCAGTAAGACGTTTTTACAAGCAATTTGCAACTTTAATACTAAATAAAGATAATTAATAAAAAAAAGAGTAAAGTAACAGTCAAATGACAACTGGTCACACAGAGACTGACCACACTAAAAGCCTGCAATTCCATTCCAACTTTGGCACTCCCCATGCAAGCTTCATATACATTAGGTTAAGGTATTACAGATCAAGGAGGACTGAAGTAGGGCAGGGAAAGAGCCCAACATCTGTTCTCTTTCAAAGGTATCAAAATAAAAGCCTTTTCATCATGTTCATTGGTTGAAAACAGTGGTGCAGCCTTTTTTTCACCCGTCATGGTGTAGGCCCAGTCCGCAGTCAATTGCTCATTCCTCAAGCAGTGGGATTCAGGGAGAGAATAGGAAGGATAAAAGAGAAAACTTGTTGATTGAGATAAAGACAGTTTAAAAGGGAAAGCAAAGGCCGTACACACAAGCAAAGCAAACCCAGGGGTTAATTCACTGCTTTGCAAGGGCAGGCAGGTGCTCAGGATCTCCAGGAGAGCAGGGGCCCATCACACGTAATGGCTGCTGGGGAAGACAAACACCATCACTCCAAATGTCCCCCTCTCCCTCCTCCTTCCCCCCACTGAGTGTACTGAGCATGATGTCCCATGGTCTGGAATCTCCCTTTGGTCAGTTTGGGTCACCTGTCCAGGCTGTGGCTCCTCCCAGGCACCCCCAGTCTCCTCACCAGCATCCCAATATGAGAAGCAGAAAAGGCCTTGGCTCTGTGTAAGCCCTGCTCAGCAATAACAAAAACATCTCTATATCACTGTGTTCAGTACAAATCCAAAACACAGGCCTGTACTAGCCACTGAGACACAATTAACTCTACCCCAGCCAAAACAAGCATGTCACCTTTAGATATAAATGCTCAACAGAAAACCTTATGCATTTCCATATCTAAGAAGTGCTACAACATTTATCTTAATTTCCTCCTGCCAAAAATCCTAGTTAGCATATTAATGCATATTCAGGTCCTACTGTTCAGCCAGTAAGATACTGAAGTCAGTACAACAGGATGAATGCACCACTCCAATGGCCCTACACATTCAACAATAAAGACCTGTGTGCTTGAAGTCTGTGATGTGCTACTGAGGCACCAGCTGTGATGTACTGACAACAGTGTAGTCATGGAGATCATCAACCTGCTCTATTCCCAGTGGAACAGATAAAAGGGGCACCTCTGGGAAAACTGGTTAGTGCAAAAGTGTTTGGAATCTGCACTTCAATGATTTATTTATACTTGCAAAAACATCAAAAACGGGGAAAAAAACCAAAAACAAAACAAAAAAACCAAAAACAAAACCAAAAACCTGCCTTTCTTTATTCCCCCAAGCAAACAAAATTTATGCAAAATATATAACGAAAGAAAAGTTTCCTTGTATCCCTTCCTCCTGCACCCTAATGAGTTTGCTTCCCCAGAGTAAAATTCTCAGTTATGTTTTACAATCCCATTAATAAGAAGAGAACTTGACCTGAAATCTATAAATCATTGTTGACCAAAGCCTCACACTAACAAACAAAGCCTCTCCTTAGGCCTCCCTATACATCACTGCCTTTATCCACCACAAAAGCCTGCCAGAACAAATGAGCCTGGTATTAAGTCAGTAATTATGGGCTGTTACGAGAAGAGGCTACTCCCAGAATTGAGGATCCTTTATGGATAGTGTCCTGCCTCCAGCTATTTCCCTTAAACTCAATAGTGTCAAACACCTGTGATTTCCCTGGCTACCATACGCCTCTCTAAGTGTGACCAGGGAAATGCTAAAATTCTTGCAGTATTTTTGCAACAAGTAACATTAATTACCCAGGAAGAGGGGGAACAGGAACATGAAAAGCTTTATTTATAAAAAAAAATTATTTCACAAACACATTAAAAATCACCCTGAATACAAGAGCAGAGTAGATTAGATCTACAATTTAAAACAAAACAAATAAAACCCCCATGGGTTTTATGTTAATGAAACAATGTGTCTTCACAGCCTAAAAATATCAAACACCACATTTACCTACTCAAGAGGCTAATGTTTTCCCACCTCTCACACACAACTTCATCAACACACCTCCATCCTGATCTGAGGGCTCTGCTGTGAATCTGGGGCCTCTCTGCTGAGAATCCCAAGGATGGATACCAGTAACAATGATCCCAACACAGAGCTCTCAGGCCCTTAGCTTCATCACTACCAACCTGACTCATACAGAAGGACAAGCAGTGCAAGATTGAGACTCTCCTCTGGTTCCTGACCTGGAAAAAGGGCATCACAAAATCAGCAGACGCTACTCAACAATTAAGGGACCATGAAAATGAATAGTGACCGATCACAGCAATCAATACTATTAAAGAGGTAAATAAGGATTTAAAACCTTTAGAACAGACATAACCTGTTCTGCACCTGGAATAGGATCACAAAGAAAAGAAATTCTGTCCATTTACTTTCTCTTGGTCATCCCTCCACCAACAAGACCTCCTTTTCTCACTTTCTGCCTCTGACATCAAGCTTCTCTGCTGTTTTCCTCCTACCACTTTCTGCAGAACTTTAGTCCCGTCTTCACATCTAGCTGACTTTGTCTCTCCTCCTGTATTCAACCCATTCCTTCACCCATCAGCTCTTATTCCTTAAAAGGAAAAGAACAGAGCATAACTTTGAAGCAAGATCCCACCAGCTTACCCATCTGTGAAAGTACTAGGCTTTTTTTTTCCACCACCAAACACACTACCTTCCCAGCTGCTCAAATGTTTAGTACACTAAAACTTCCTGACTCATTGCTCTAATAAAAATACTCCCAGTAGGGTCTCTCACACTTCCTTGAAAGTATTTCTAAGCTCCTATTCTCTTCAGCTTCCCTTCACTTTCACCTACAGCCTGGTTTCAATATCTTTTTTGTGTTTTGGTTTCCATAACACCATCTTCTATGTGTCTGTTCTTGTGTAAACCCCTTCTCAATTGCTGTCTAAGATGACAAAATATCTTGGGGCTCTGGCACAGCCCTTGCTCCTCCTCTTCCCACTACTATTTCTAGACTCTCCATCACCTGTCAAACCTATGGTTTAACTACTTCTGTTACCTCCAGTCAGTCACAAAACAACCACTGCACTTTTGTGTTGCTTTGCTCTATCAAATCCACTGCAGCAATTTTTCCAACTGACATATTCCACAAAGGATGTAACCATCAACTTCAATCAAAATTGTGTATTTTTTCACAGTGCCTCACATTATTTATTCCAGCTGACAGCACCACCATAGTTATCACTCCTACCCTCTATAGATAATTTTCAACTTTTTCTTCTCTTTAAACCCTGTGCCTTTGGTGCTACCAACAGCCAGTAAAAAGTCTGGCTCCAATAGCACAATTATCAAGAGGTAAGATGTATACAATCTACGTCCAAATTGTTTCTTGCTTTTGGGGGCTTTTATTACTTTTATTTTTGCCTACCTTTCTAGACCTGTGTGTCTCTCCTCTCCCAAAGAGAAAAGCACTAGAACCTAAGGAATCACAATTAATCTAGCCCTGTGAATTAACTATAAGAACATACCCCACATACTGAGTTAAAGCATACAAAAATAACCTCAAGCATACACAAAGACCAAGAAGAAAAGAGTAAAATAACCTTCCATTATCCCCACCATGCTGCTCCCAAAATAGAACTTGGTCATCAACAACTCATGTAGCAATGCACAGGAAAGGTAAGAAGAATTGGGCAGTTACTAGTGTATATTGATTTTTACCAAATTATTAACAGACCTGTAGAGAAACTGGGAGAGTTGGATTATAACTGTTAGTTAGCACCATTGTAATTAAACTAATAAGAGATTGTTATATCTTGACTAAACTGATAAAGCATGAGTTAGACTAAAAATAAATTCTAACTATTGGTTCATTCACACAAGGCATGTTCTTTCCTAGCCCATAACTAAACTGCACAGATAACACATACACGTATTGTACACATCTTGGTGCTTTTCCCTTCACGCTATTTTAAATCTCTGATCTTTGCCTAGGTTTATGATTTCTCTGTGCATCTCCTGCAGCCTGTGAGGGGGCCATCAGGACAAAAAACACTCGAAATAAAAGCAAAGTCACTCAAGGTCTACATTCCTTGACAGAAGTTCTATATAGCTTTGCAAGGACACAATACAACATTACAGCATTTCAGAAATATCATTTTTAACAGTACAAAGAGTTGTTTTTATTTCAACTTGCCCCAGTTTTTGGAAAGGAAGACAGACTGTTGAGATAAAACTGTCCTTGTTTAAACATGCAGTAGGAGATATTGTTCAACAGCTACTCGTGAATGTGCGATTCTTGGAAGAAATTAAAAGTCTTCATCTCAGTCTTGTGAAAACATCACTGGACTCCTCACATAGTATGTAGTTTTAAAAATACATATCACAGGAAAATTTTGAAAATAAATATTGTCCGCCATCATGTAATGTTTTACTTGGCAAACTGCATCTTCTTACTATTTAATATCTTGTAATTAATTAATATAGTAGTGTATACGTGATGAAACAAGTAATTATACATAGTTATTTGTCAGACATGAAAGCATCCCAGGGGGCCTTTCCTTAGGCTCCAAACAGCTAGTCTGATACAGTTGCATACTGAGAAAAAAAAGCATGTTGTATGTGATTAATTAGCGAATTCCAAAAATCAGAACAACTTACTGACACACCAGCTCATGAGCCAACCCCCTTCAGCACTGCACTTAGTTAGAAATAGGTCTTTTAATCTGAATTGCAAAATAATGTTTTTCTTTTCTTATTTAAGTATGACAACAAAGTTCATCATTTTGAACTGTAAATGTCAAGAATTTCAAAATACTTGCCACTCTTCATGTTTTTGTTTTCCCCTATTTTAAAAGGGTAATAAGGAGCATTAATATTTTTATACAGAAATTACAAATATGTATCAGGAATCTTCTCAGGAAGACAGAGAACAGATTGTATTGCACCAATGTATTTTAAAGCTCCCTATTGGCAGACTGTAAGGACAGTACCTGTAAGCAGTGGTAAGGCCCGTGTGTGGGTTAGACTGTATTTGGGTATTTGGGATCTAAACCATGCAGCTATTCTTGTGTGCTCCCTAGCACGTTACTGCCCATTTTACAGAAAAGTGCTGATACCACAACTCAGCTGTCTCTCAAACTGTGCCAGACTAGTTACAAGTACCATAACAGATACAAGCACTGTGGCTGCTATTGCCCTGCACGCTTCATGAAAGAATATTTATTTTAAATTCAGAGTGCCTTAATGCAAGGCATTTCTGTATATTTGTTAAAACCCCCGGGGATCCAGCCTTTATGCATTGTTAAGACGTGTCGCACTTTTAGAGTGAGGTTTTAAAAGTTACAAAAGAAATCCAACCATTTGGCTGTGGGTACTTTTCACTCAGTGAAAGCACCTGATTTTTTCAGTAGTCACCTCCCAGCTAACCGTGAAAACTGGGCCAAAAGTAAGATAAGAACAAAACTAAGGCTTTACTTTCTCTTCTCTCTTGCTTGGAGGTTGCAGGTCTACTTAATTTGTACGGAAATTTTCACCTTAATTTCTCATTTGAAGCCAAAATACATCATATGTTTTTATTGCTAGTGGAAAACGGCTGCTCTCAGTACAATAAAACCTCTCCTTACCAGATACTAGTAGCAAAGTTTAAAGTTTTTCAAGAAGCTCCGTTTATATGATTAGTTTCAGCTGTTTGGGTTTTTTTAATTGTAGTAACATCACTGTCAGTACATCATCACTGTCATCTATGGCTGGATGATAGAAACATTCTGAACATAATTACTGTAGAAGTAAATAAAATCAAGTAACACTGAATCACATGCTGAAATTTGCACACACACAAACTATCCCACTGCTACAAGTGGTGGAACTATCCGTACCTCTGTATGCACCACACTTTATGAACTGGTGTCAGGGATACTGCTTGTGCACTTTAAGTTAGGAATACATTTTCTTGTTTTCCTCAGTTAAAGCTATGGTAGACAAGAAGGATTGGTCCCTCTCTGACACACTGACACATTAAAACCTCTTTTATAATTCTTCCTATTAAGGTTTCTCAATAACTTAATGATGGAAATAAGATGACAGTGCTTTTGATGAGAAAAAATATTAATAATTGATAATATATTAATACTATCTAATATTAATGTTTCATTTTAATATTAATACCATTTAATTAGTTTTTAATAGAGATTTAGAAATAACATTCTGCCCTCCTGGAGTGAAAGTTTTTCTTTCTGCTTGATTGGTTTCCCAACCCAACTCCAAATGACTAGGTACTGACTCAAACACTGCCAGATGATGGAGACGGAAATCTTTATTTCTTAGCTATATGTGATACTATTGACACTTTTCACTTCCAAGCAATAATTTTGCTATGAAGAGGGAAGTGTGAGTAGCCTTCCCAGGTTCACAAAGCTGACAGTACTATAGAGCTTTTAAGTAGGAGTCTTGCTGAAAAAAAATGGTGCATACCATGAAGACAGCAAAGATAGCAAATAGCCCAGTACTGTCTATTAAAGACCCAGAGGACTTAACAGAATATATTCTAATACTCTGAGGTTTATCTCCATTATGGAAGTCTCTTACTTACACTCTTCCCAATATTACCCTTAATTTAAGAAGAAATACATTGTTTATAACTGTACTTGGCCAATCCAATGCAACACGTATCCCACTGCAATTTGATTATAACTATTTATCCTTTATAAGATTTCTTCTCTTCACTACAATCTGTGAAAATCAGATTAATTTGGAAAATTTACTTTATTTTTGTAACCCAGTAGTTAAATCCAACAATATTAAATAATAAGATTAACAACAGACTGTCCTAATTAGGTAAGTGAAGAAGTGCAAATTCATGTTGTTGGGGAAGAGGGTTAAATAATGCTTTAGTATTTTTAAGCATACTCAGGGATAAATTAGTAAGTCTTTCCAAACAGAATCATAACATAGAACTTTGAGCTAAGGGACACCTGATAAGGTCTAATCAAGTGGCATTTCTGACGTGCTCCAGAAATCTCTGTAAAGAGACAATTTGTCCTCTAAGACTGCTTACTTCCCTCCACTGACAATGATTCAAATCAAGCCAGCTTATTCAAAAGCAGATTTCTCAACTGAGAACCTTCTCCCCTCGAGGGACAATCATCAGTGAAGCTGATGTAATTCTCAAATCCAGACAAAGTCATTCAGTCTTTGGTCTAATTTCATCTGCTACACTTGAAACTGGGACAAACATGACAAGAGCAGAGAAACTAGAAGAGTTACTGAGGAAAAAGGATAAATTAGAATATAAATGGAAAATTGTTTCACAAAAACTTGTTTCATAAAACTAAATGATTCCAGATTGTTAAGTTAGCTATGTTGGTTACTGTGCAAACAGTACAACTAAATTTCCAAATATCAAAAATAAAAATTATGGTCCAGACACCCATAAATGTACATTTGTGATGTGTAGAGGGCTGACCCTGGTCAGCAATTTAGCACCCAGCAGCTCCTTTCCTGCTCAATGCTTCAGTGGGATGGAGGAATTAACAAAAAGAGCGATAGTGAGAAAAAACTCATGAGGTAATATAAAGACCATTTAATAAGTGAAGGGGGACAGGAAAAAAAGTGCCTCAAAAGTCACCACTCTTCACCTCCCACCAGCAGACTGATGCCCAACCAACCTCTGAAAAATAGCCACACTGCACTCCTGTTTTCACTACTGAGAATGACATCACAAACCTAAACCACAGCACTGCACAGGCTGCTACAAAGAAATTTAACTCTATCACAGCCAAGATAGATATATGATGTTAAATAGCCTCTGCATCAAGCAAAATCCCCTTGATCAAGAAGTAAATAACCCTGTTCTCTCAGGTCATGTTCTGTCTTGGTCTCCACAAAAATTACTGTATTCTCCTGTCTTCTTTCTTGAATTCCTCTCGCTATTTAATCAGCAATCCTTGGCAGCACTTCTGAACTGAAATCAGATTTTGCTCAGAGATAGCTGAAATATGCTCCTCTACACTCGTCATATTATCTTGATAGCCAAGAGTCACAACCTTTATCCTGAAAAGCCTTTTCAGCATAACTCCACCATCATAAAAGCAGTGGGTATTGAACACTATTTGAAATACATTCCAGAGGGTGATCTTAAATTTGAGAGTACTGCAGATGTTGCTTTGGGAAAAACAAATTACACTTCACCAGAACGCCTGTTTTAGTAAGATGTTGATGTTAGGTAGGATGTTATATTTAAAAGCACCTACACCTGGGCAGCACAGCATAACCCCTACACAACCTGCCCACAAAGTATCTCAAACTGCATAATAGTCTGAGGCAGAAAATAGATTTAAAAGTATTTGTAATAAGGCTTACAGCATGTAAATGAAGAAATACCAATTCTTTAAGTACTGCTTTACACAGTACTCTGAGGGAAAGCTAAATGGGATGTAAATATTAGGAAATATTATAAAACAGAAAGTTACCCATCATAAAAGCATCTAGAGACATCACACAGCTTTGGAAAAGCACTGGTTCATTCTAGGACAGAAGCCAAACTCTTCCATCATTCAGATAAAATTTATGCAGCTTTTCCAGACCCACAGAAACCAGCTTTGTGTGGTTTTATTTTTGTTCTTCTCCTAAGGTGAAGTTCTGCCAGTGGGAGCATCATTACTTCTGTTTATTCTTTCAATTTTGATGGTGCCGGAGCACAAATTAAGATTGCATTTACTGAAACTTGGCTCTAAGACAGAACCAACGACATCCAGTTTTGCAGCATAATCTGAAGTTTGTGCAGTGCTAACTCAGAAATAACTCATATCTATGGGCTCTAGCCATTACAAAAAGCCTTCTCTGAAAGGCTTTGTGTTAATTCATTTCTGTACCTGGCATTGCTTGCAATTAAAGACCAAATAACAGCAGAGTGAAGAAAGGGCATCGGCTGAGAAAAGGAGGTTGGGACGATTTCAGCCTTTCAAGATGAGGCATAGGACTCTGAAAAGACTTGGTGTTACACTATTGCTATTGTGACATTTGCTGTTAGTTAGTTTAGTATATCAGGTAAGACTCTTTCCAGAAATAAAAACCTCTGCTCAAAGACACATTTGAACTGGAAAAGGGATACAATAATAAAAGCACAACGCTGGAGAAAGGTGGGTATTTCAGTCCTCTGTCCCTTATCTTCCACAAAAACAATCATAAAGTTTCAAATCTAAGTAACCTTATTTCCCATCCCTCCAGCACATGGCCCTCACCATCAGTCAGGGATGGACAGTCAAGGCCAGGTCTGGGCCCGTGTACCAACTGTGCACAGCTCAAGTGGGATGCCAACACTGCAGCTGCAGCACGGAGCCAGCAGCAAAGCCAGGCTGGTTTGCCTGTTCAGGCAGGTCACCCCTGGCAGGGAGAACCTCTTGGGAAGTGACCCAACCTCCTGAGCTTTGCTCATGTGGGCACATCTTCCTAGTGTAACTCACACCCAGTACCTTCAACATGAGCAAGTGTTCCTGAATCAGGAACATTTTTAAGTGACAATTTATTGCCTTCAACTGTAATATGCAAAACTATTATTTTTATGTAAATAATGAGTCCCAATTTTTTATTCACTCTGAAAGCAGTTAAGCAGATTCATAATTACCACCCAGAACCAATGTCATTTGCCCATACAGAAACAATTGGGCCAAGAAATCTTCTCAAAAATCATCATATTGAAATCAGGTACTGCACAAACTGGTAAATCCTCTTATAACAATAATGTATCAGCCTCACATATGATAATCTACTGTGTCCTCATCAAACATTTCACCCTCAATGATGATAAAATGATGATTTTCTTTTTTTTGCTTGTGGCATGCCTGGCAAGTTCCACACAAAGCAACACTCTCTAATGTGAGAGACGTGGAGATCACTAAGAAAGTGTAATTTGTTTTTTTGCTTTCATTCAGCAAAGTGACAGCAGAGCTGCAGGAGACAAAATCTCTTAAAGCCCCTAACTTCATCATAACTCCATTGCTCCAGTGACTCCCTCAAATAGAGAATGGCTGATGAGTTCCTGGAAACACAGATCCACAGCCTAAGTCACAGCATAATCTCCAGGGACTATGGGATAAAAAGTGGTTGATGCTACAAGTTACACAGCAGGTCCCAATGTCGGATGCCTCCTGGAACACAATGAGGGCAAGGGATTTGTTTCTGTATGATTTTTAGTTCTGCTTCTCAAAACTGGCTTACATCAGAAGGCTTACCATAAAAATTACAGAGAGATGTGTATGAAGCTGAATTAATTATACGCTCCTTTCCTGAAAACAGCCACAAATTCTCAAACCTAAGTCTACAGATGAGCATTCCCACTGATGTTAATGCAGTTACTAACTCAAGCAAGCTACGGGCATTAACTTCGGCAGAGTTCAGCCAAAGGAGCAATGTTAAAAGGCCTCGATTTATCCCATTTATTGTGCATCACCAGAGAATAATGCAGGTATTAGGCAGAACCTTAAACTACATTTACTCACAGATGCTTGACTTTCCATTTAATCTGAACAGAACTACTTTTTAGTCAAAGCCCATCCTGCTGCCAACACTTAAGCTTTATGGCAAGAATGGCCTGACAGCACACTGGTATTACGTGTTTACAGAATCAGGGTTTTCATGAGGAACAGCAACAGTTAGCACAAACACTGAGAGTCTGGTCAGAGGACTTTTGCTTCCACTGCTGGAGTGGGGATGGGTTCCTTTCACCTGATTATGCTCGATTGTATGGATGATTCTCTTCTGATCAAGTAGCTTGTTGCTCCCTGATACCAATAGAGCAACTCAAATAATGAATCTTTAATCAGTGTGATTAACAATACTAGAATGTAGTCTATAGCGTTTCTTACTTCCTGGGGAGAGAGAATAGGAACAGGCAGCAGGGAAAAGAGAAACTAAATGTTACGCCAATATGTTTTTCAAATGGTTGAATTTACGTTGCCTAAGTACCTGAATACTATTAAAAGCAAAAGGAAAATTTTCCTATGGCAGCATGTTTCTAATTGAAGACCCCAGCCATATTAACTGGTCCACCTCCATGTCGATCAGATTTTTTAACTTTTTTTTTTAAGAACTTAATCGGAGAGATTATTTTAGTTTATCAACGTGCTGCACATCTAATTCGCTGCATTGAGTAAGTCTATCCCTTTGAGAACTTATGAATCAATACATTCATCCCACAGTAATTTATACAACAGTGCTAAGCATGTGTGCAAGGTGTCACCTTCACAGTAGGCATTGTCCTCTCGAAGGGCTCGGAAGCCATCTCGGCAGCTACAGACAGCTCTGTCCTCTAGGTTTCGGCAGACTGAATGCTCCATACAGTTATGTCCTTCTGTGCAGAAGTCATGGCCTGTACAGAAACAAGCAAGATTGAGGGTTAAAAAGAATCCAGGGATTACAAAACATACCTGTCAAAGACAGTCCTATCTTTTTCTCAGTTAGGTCAAAGAATACCTTTCTATTGTCTGTGAGATACAGAAAAATAAATTGTACCAAGCATGAAATGGATGAGAGGAGTAGTAAAGACCACCAGAACAGACTGTCTCTAGGTCTTCAATTCAATTTCAGGTTATAGCACTGATCTGAAGCAGCTGGATAGGAGGCTTGCCTAAATCTCCTTACTGTCTCCTTGTCATTGTTAATTACTTTTACAGGACATGTCTTAATTATATATTTCTTGTCACTTTTTTTTTGTTTGTTTGCACATTTATAAAAGAGCTTAACAGCTTAGACACTCAGCATCTCATTAACTAGTGATATTACTTTTTTTCTAGCACTTTTAGTTCTCAGGTGTATTTTAAAATCTTCCTGTATTTAACCAAAAGTCTTTGATTAACACCGACTTGTTTTGCTTTACTCTCCTGTTATCTCTTCCCTTCCTCCACTAACTGAATACTCTTCCCCTTATTGCATCATTCTTTCCATTACAGAGAATTTTATTTTTAAAATCTTACCTGTTAGCCACCTCTATTTCCTATTTTTTCTTTTTCATTTTTCCTGAATGTGGCCATTTTCCATTGTACCTTAACTACAAATTTTTAAGACTGTGAAGCTCTTTTCCAGGCTGGAAAATTTAGATTGAACCTTTCAACTCAGTAGGTTTCTTTTAAAATTTCTTCTGTTTGCTCTCGTGAAATTTAATTATTTAATGTTGTTGAACAACATTAAATCATCCTTTTTTATGCTGAAATCAAGCTGGTTCTAGAAACTGACTTGAAGCTTCCACAGTTTCCAGATCTGTATATCAAGGTGTGGAGTTTGTCTCCTTCCCTGTTTTCTCATATATTTTATTTGTTGCAAGTTTCCTTCTTTCACTAGCATTAATTGATCAAGCAGCAGTACTGTTTTCCAATAATTACTTTCCTCTCTCAAAACCACAGGAGACCTTGGGAATGTGGGTCAAGCTCAGGGGTCCAGAACTGGTGTTAACAGCAACAGCTCCAGAACGCAAGCTGGCATCAGGCTGCAACACAAGCCTCTTGCAAAATAGCAAACAAGTATTTTTTGGCAGTAAGGATTATTACTTTTACCATTCCACCTGGTTTCTGCTTCATATTTTTCTGTGAAAGAGCTTCTAACCCTAACCTCACAGAAGCTTAGTTAAACAAGGACCCCAAGCAGGACAGTGGCAGAAGAGGTGCTTGGAGGTCAGGTCACAGAAATCTTTTGCACTTGGACAGCTCAGGAACAGCGTGAAGCAGCAGGAATGAAGCAAAAGAAAAAAAGGAAGCAGAAGATCCCATAAAGGCAAAATGTTTTAGTACTGAGACCCAGTGATATGGTTATGATAAAAGCATCACAGACCTATTGTGATACGAGAGGCTGATGTTTTTCTTTCTCCTGCTGTGGGTTGTCTCTCCAACCTAGAGGTATGCTTAGGTAAATTACTTAAATACTACCATTCACCACAGCTACCACAGTGCTGGCATCTAACGTAGGACATTATGGAGCAAAATACCCTACACCTTTACTGTGCTAGAGGGTCTCCAATACTCTTTGATGACAGCAGAAATGTGTGTGTCAAGAGCAACCTCTGGCCATAGTGACGTCTACTCTTTGGCTTTTTGCTGCTCTCCTTGTTGAATCCTGAGTTCATGGCAAAGAAGTAGTCTTATTTCTGGATTTCCTGGCCTGTACTGGATTGTATCAGATTCTGACATTAACTAAGAAGATACATGTCATCCAGAAAGGATGAGGGCTTTCATACTGATTTATTATTAAGATTCTCAACACTTATACAGCAGCTGTATTAATAAACAAAATACATGCTACTGAAAAAAGCCTGCCGCAGCTTCTTGTTTATGGAATAAGCTTCTCACCACATGAGAAGCCAAGCTAGCATAGTTCAGGGAAGATTGAAAATATTCAGAAAGCACTCAACCAACATACATTGAAATTTTCTAGCTATACCAGGCACAAGAAACATAGAATCCTTTTCTCTAAGCTACTGGAGATTTTATAGAAAATTATCATTAGAAAATCCTTTTTGACTGTGACAGACTTGAAGACCTGTCTTCTCTCAAGTTCTTTTCTTCTACTTTCTTATCCCTCTGCTTGATGTCATTAATCATATCCTTCATGTTTGTGCTGAGCAGCACAGAAACAGCTATAGCTGCACTCTTCACTGAAGTATACCTAAAATCAGTCCAAGAGTCTAACACCTTCCATCATGCCAGGTATCCATTTATCTTGTTTAGCTATAGAAGAAACAGATATAGCCACTTGAAGATGCAATTGCTCATAGCTTTGAAGATACCAGTGTTAATCGAGATCAAAAGAGTGGGCCAAGGACTCAGAGCACTTCCTACATCTCTCTCCTACATCTCTCCCAGGCATCAGACTGGGTGTAGCACACAAAGGTGCACAGCATACCGAAATATTCCCCAAAGTTTCTGCTTGTAGATGCCAACTACAACCCCAGCTAGGTAAACAAGTTACTCCAGTACTTGAACAATTGCACAGCACAAACAGTTCTCTGAATGAGGTATCTCAAAGCACCTCAGAAAGATGCTGGAAAACATGGATATTACTCCAGTCTATTTAATTTGGACACTGGAGTGGGTGAAGGGTAGAAAAATCTCTATTTACATTTGCGATTTCTTAGACTCTCCACCCATTTTTGGCTGGAATACAACACAAAAACATGTTTCAAAGAATTCACATTACTAAACATTTTACAAACAATTTTCAGATGTCACAGTGCAAGTTCTTACCTATTCAGCTTCCCAAGACCTACAGTGATCATCATGCATAGGAGTGTCCTATTCAAAATTATCAGAAAAAAAGCCTATTTGTAATCTATAAGAATGAAAAATTACACTGAGCATATATATACCCTGCTGTTACCTTACCTTTACAGATTTTGCAGCAACTGTGAGATAAGGGGATCTGTTGAGATTCTGGGCAGTTCAAAGCTGTACATCTGTCTTTTGGAATACGCTGCATTTTGTGGTCCTGTTAAATTGAGGTAATTGATTAATACTGTGAGATAGGGGAAAAAAGGAAGTTATAGCTTTAGTGGAGTTTCAGCATTATAATGTACAAAAAAAAACAGCCTAGGCCAAACTCCAGGTCCCTTCAAAAAACATTTGAGAGGACAAAATAGCACAATAAAAGCATGAGGAATTCCCCTATACTCAAACCTTTTCAAGCAAGCAAAGGTATGGCAACAACTCTCATTCTTCCCTTAGCTGTCAAGTAATTTGCCTCAGAAGCTTCTCTTAGCATTATGCCTGAAAGAGTTACATTTCTCAAAATCTGAAGCAGCAGATTCCAGAGACAAGGGTCCCCAAAACGAATACTCTAAAGAAGCTTGTTATTTATACAGCAAGTAAAATCAAACTTGAACATCTCTGATCTCACTGCTGTGGCAGTAACACTGAAGGAAACTGGCACTGAGTCCCTATTAGGAAAGAGAGGGTTTCTCAACTAAATTTGGATCAGGCATCTGGAAGTGTAGAATACCACAAGATGGTATCTAATCTCTTCAGGCACTCAGTGCAGGTCACATGAAATTGCTGCAGTATGGCCACACAAAATGCTTGCCTTAGCAACCTGGCTACCATGGGTCTACCACCTTTAGGCTCCCTCGGGCCATAAATAATGTGTCTTGCAATGCTCTAGTCATGATAGGGCAAAGAAAGAAAACAAGGCAAACAACAGCATGCTCCTCAGAGGCATCTGCCTTAAAATAAGAAATGTGGTTAAAATAAGACTTCAATGAACTCAAGACCCTGCATTTCTGCATGCAAGAAAAGCATCTAAAATAATGCATATGCCATTAAATGTATGTGTGTACTATCATCATTATTATTATTATTATTGCTCTAGTATTTAATTTTAAATCGTCTTTAAGCATGAAATATAAAGATGAACATGAACACAGCGGCCAATATCAAAATTACTGCTCAAACTTTACCTTAAGCAATCTTGACAGAAAAACCAACCCTAATCTGATAATACAGTAAAGCAAACCAGCCAGAGATGTGCTGTACACCAGAACAAACAAAACCCAGCAATCCCATAAAATAAATTAACCTTTGATAGAAATAACATCAATTAGGGTAGTCTGGATTTCATTTAATTCTTTTATAAATTCCAATTTGGAAGATAATTTTTCATTCACTTATTTCTGATATTCAAACAGGAAAGTGCATGCCTATAGCATGCACAACTGCAGCAGCCAATAAAAACAAAACATAATGCTTCTAATTACATCCAGACAAAAAGAAAAATTCCATACATTGCCTTGATAACATCATTATAAGCCTTCAAGCATGAAACCAGTACTTGTGCCAATCCTATTAATATCTCTTCACCTGAAGTCCTTAATTAAATCCTTTTATGAAAGCTCTGGTAGTAATAAAATAATGTCCATCTATGAATTCCTAACTGACCAACAAAATTTACAGTATATGGATTTTCTGCTCTGAATTATCATTCACAAGGCTGTTCAGTCCTTGAATAAGCAGCATTTCAATCAGCCAAAGCTGCTGCGTACTATTTCTACTGAGACAGTGAGGCAACTTACCAGAAAACAAGTCTAATCAACAAAACACAGACTAGCCCAGCCAACAGAGGCTTTTTTTTTTTATACAGTATCACAATTGCCAGCTGCAAGGAACACAAGGCAACATCACGTAACTTCTGGTCGTTGTTAATTATATCCATTGACTAATCATAGAATTCATGTCCTGGGTGTCATGTTAAAAATACAAGCTCACAGCCCTAAAAAGCCTGCAGCTGAATCCAAAATTATTTCTGGTCAGCTTCTCCTTGCCATTCTCAAAAGAGCTTCAAAGCACCTACTGCAGAAATTAAGCTCATAAAGATTAAAATCAACAGCAGTTAGACAAGAAACAAAGTTTTTCTTTGTAAAATACACTTTTTAACAACTGTATGAAAATGTTTGAGATTTCCAGAAACTGATCTGATGGACAGCTCCATGGCAAGAGGAGCTGCTCGCCTCTTTTTCTCTGGCCTAGAAATGTGTGTTCAGGTTTTCAACTCCACCCCACAGCATGCAGATCTCTAACCAGACAGGATTCTTCCCCATCCCTCTCCTGAAGAGACAACAACTCACTGCAGCAGTTTGTGTAATTCTCAACCCACAACTGTCCCTGGGGTATATTTTGCCCTTAAAGTGTATTTGTGCCCTGAAGAGCAGCTCTGTTCATGCAGCAGGGCAAGACTGAACCAGCATCACGTATGTTCTGTTTACAAACAAAAACCCCACCCCTACCCCATTTCCATCACTAGAAATACCAGATACCTGGTGTACCAGCTCTTTTTCTTCTTTTTCCTCTAGCTTTTCCTCTAATAATGATTCCAAACTATGCCCCCATCACATTCATCTATCTCGTACACCTGAGCACCTAATTTTGAACATTAACGCTGCAGATGGAAACATAAGGTAGTTTGCTGCTGTTTTATTACTGATGATGGGGACAATACCTAGGGAAGAAAGATTGCTGTTTGATTGTCAAGCTGTATCACCAGAGGTTGCAGCTATGCAAAGTAAATTTATTTGCAAAAATTTGATGTGGAACTCAGTTAGACAAAATAAACACAGGACCTATTAGATGCCTTTTCTGGGACTTCCTAAGGTATACCTGTCTGTATTTCGAAAGTTTCTTTCTGTGGGACTTTGATATTTCTAACATGCAAGAATTTTTATTCCATCAAGAGTATTCTTACCTTGCACTCAAACAGAACACAGTCCCCTGAGCTTGAATACACAGTTTCTCTTTGTCCTTCAAAGTAGGTTCTGCCTTCAAATACACACACCGCTTAAGAGGAAAAAAAAACACAAAACAATACAACACAATGATTTTGTATAAATGTGTTGGCACTCTGCTTATAGAGCTGATACATTTTCTTAAAGATAACTGCATTTCCAAATGAAAAGACTGATTCAGCTGCTAGAATATTCTAAATCCATCTACAGGACTCTTGTATATCACAAGAAAAAAAATTAGAGGAGGAAAAAACCCCACAAAGTACCCATAAAAGCAGATATAAGTAGAAAGGTGAAGGATGTTGAAGCAATAGGGAGTACAGACAGAGACAGCAGAAGAGACGTGTCTCAGGCCATGCCAAGGAAGGTGACTGCCTGCAACACAGCTCAGAGTGCACAGGAAAGTGGAGCTGTGAGAGCAGCACCACTGGCATTAATACATAATTAGTTTCTTGAAGAGGAATGTTGCATGATAAAGGGTGATCACTGAAGCCACATGTTTATTTGTTATCACAGTCCTTTGATGTTTCATCACCCCACACAGTTATTTAAACATTATGGATTTGTGTCTTGATTATCCCAGTTCTTTATCGTTACTGCTGAGGCACATTAAAGTATATAAATTTTATTGTACAGTAACTGACTTTTCGTGACTGTCTTTTTTTTTATCCCCCAACAAAAACAGGATCAAGTCTCCAGTGATCAAATGACAGACGGATATCACTAGAATTGGTGTTTGTAATACCATGGCCTGGTGCTGTTCCTGCACCCTGGCAGCACCAGGTTTTATAACAGCATGCTGACACAGCTCATACTGGATTGCTCACCAAAATTCCTATTCAGTATTTAAGACTTACATAAAACATCTTCACAGCAAACCATCTTGCCTTTTTTTTTTTTTTAATGGGTCCATTACTGCAATTACATTATGCAAAGTATAAAGGCTGAGAAACATAACTGTTAGGTACAGAAAATCAGATGTCTGTCTCTGTGGCTTAGGACACAGTCAAGGCTCATCAAGTAAGCATAATCATGAAATAACAGGAGTAGGTTACAACTTTCAAGTTCTAGATTACATGTTAGAGGTCTAATTTGCTAATCATTGATTTGGAAATGCAAATCAATTATACTTTCACAGAGAGATTTATCTATTCTGTTTAAATAGACTACAATTTGTAGGGAAAAAAATGTAAAAGTACAAGACTTTTTATTGTTTTGTTTGGTTTTTTTTTTTACTTTGAATTACCTATATTAATTAGCATTATTCCTGTTACTTTCATTTCTTGTTTACTTTTCTTTTTTAACTTACAGCTCTTTCTTATTGCTTTGCCATCATGTAAAAAGTAAAGTTTTGGAACTGATCATGAAAAAGAAGTGATGGGTACAGCAACAAAAATGGGTTTTTGAAACTGAAAAATTTGAGTTATAATATCTTACGTAATATAAAGTATCTTGTGTGATTTAAGCATCCAAAACACTTTCAAGAATTGATATCACAGCATGTTGCAACACTATAAATCCCAGGAACTGCAGAATTTGCAGTCAGACTTAAGAAAGTACAGAAAAGAGCCACAGGTGAGAGTCCTAGGGGTACCAGAAAGAAGAAGTTTATACAACATCCACAAAGAAAGGTGTATTGCTTTTGCATGGCCAAGCTTTGGTAGCCGGGGTGCTACAGGAAGGGCTTCTGTGAGAAGCTGCAGAAGCTTACTCCATATCTGGCAGAGCCAATCCCTGGTGGCTCCAAAGATGGACACACCACTGCCCAAGGCTGGGCTGATCAGAAATGGTCTTAATGTCTCTATGGTAAGAGGTTTAAGAAGAAAACCAAAAAGTTATTGCACAGTTGCAATTGTGGCCAGAGAAGAGGAGAGTGAGAAAATGTGGGAGGAACAACTCTACTGACACCAAGGTCCGTGAAGAAGGAGGGGCAGGAGGTGCTCCAGGTGCAGGAGCTGAGATTCCCCTGCAGCCCGTGGGGCAGACCATGGTGAAGGAGCTGTGCCCCTGCAGCCCACGGGGGTCCATGGGGTGCAGGGTTCCACCTGCAGCCTGTGGAGGAGCCCCACACCTGAGCAGGTGGATGCCTGAGAGGAGGCTGTGAGAGAGGAGCCCACACCAAAGCAGCCTGTCTTTGAAGAACTGCACCCTGTGGAAGAGTGACCATGATGGTACTTGGTGAGCAATCTCTCCCAGTCCTTATCTCAACTCACCAACCCTTTGTTAGGTTTTCTCTCCCCTGTACAGCTGTGGAGGGGAGTGAGAGAGCAGCTCTGGGGGGTGCCTGGAGTCCAGCCAGGGTCAACCCACTACACACAGAGTGTGTGACTCACAAGAGTCACAAAAGCTCAATACTGTGTCTCTTTCCTCTCCCAGAAACAAGTTCTTCTAGAAGGAAGTATATGAAAAAATACTATATAAATCTTTACCAGGGTCTAGCAGATCTTGAATCCTGGCAAGACAAGACAATTGTCCAGTCATGCATATTACCTCCTATGCATTACAGGCCATGGCACTAAACTTAAATATTCAAATATTAAGCCCTTTCCCTTGCCCCATACATTTCAAGCTTCTAAGAACAACTACATGTGACAGGAAAACATGCAGTACAGCAGTGCCTGAGGATCACACAATGGCAATGAACTGTTAACACATCCTCATGTTCCCAACAAACAGTCTATGACTGTTCACAGAAAAGGCAAAAGACATCAAAATCACTGTCATTCTATCTTGGAAAAAAATATGCTCCTGAAGCCAAAATACTCTCAACGTATGAGTGAGACTACCCAGGTATCTTTAAAAAAGAAAAAGCAAAGCAACAAACTACCTCAAAGCACAGTCCACTGAATCCAGTCTCCTTATTAATGGCAACAAACCTGATTCTTCAAAGAAACACAGAAAATAACATACACAGAAGAACTGTGAGAAGAACACATCCAGCCTAGTGTGAAATTATAAAGTTATTTTTTTATTTAACCAACAGGCTTTGGAAATCTTCACATATGAAACCATTCTAATGTAGTGACACAGTATCACAAACACTTGCTTTTTTTGGAAAATCTTCTCCATAAAGTCTTGGAAACAAGAAAAACTTAGAAATTCTGGGTATCTGAGAGATGGCTCTGCTCAGATGGCCCTTGACCCTTTCTCATATATCTTCATGCATCCAAAGATTGTTTCTCAAAGGTTAGAACATGGCAGCAGAGTGCATGTTTCAAGACATTTGCCTGTGTGGGTACCAGAAATTTCAAGCAGAGCTCACACACCCACCTCCACAACCACAACGCTTGCCCATCGTGCAGCTAAGAAAATTATATCTCATCCACTGAACTGCCCTAAATAAACAATCCAAGCATTTTGGTATGGCTTTGTCAGCAAGGTTATAAAGTCTCCATGTATCAGGGACCTGTCTGTATAGAGTGACCAAATTATGTTTGAAAAAAGAGAGAAAACCCAAAACCAATAAATGCCCAATTAAAAACAATTAATTGAAACTGAATTGAAAACCTGTTAAACTGAATAATCTAAGCACAAGCTTAAGCATGTCTTCTTATGGACTGCTGCTCTCACTGACAATGTTCAAAAGGGGTATTTCTTCTTAATATCATCAAAATCAACACAACCTGTTACTTCTTTCCTACTACGGGTGTCTAAAGCATTAATGATTCCATCGTATTTGGGCAGTTCTTTCCATTAAAAAGCAGCAAAAACTAAGGTATCCCCTGAAGCTCTAATTTGGGGCACTACCACTTGGTTTTTTTCTTGTCAGCTATGCCAAAAACACACAGGCGCTTCATCTACACCAGTACCACTGGCTCCAGATTTATTTATCATGACAGACTCCAGTGGGTTTAGTAATGGTATAAGTTTGCCAGTGCACACTGTCTTTTCTTCTCCCAATACTGCCACAAATGCCTCTGTCTTTTTCCTGCTCTCTTGGCAGCCCACTCCTCTTCCACTGCCCACTGAGGAGGCATGACAAACAGTAAACTTACGGAGAAACAGTAAAGGGCAGATTTGCATCAAGGTGCCTGGAGGCTTCTAGAAACTTTTAAGATTGTCTGGTTAGGTGAGTATTAAGCACACACGGAAAGATTTCCAGAAAGACAAATCTACTTTTTTCTGCACCACTTTCATCCTAAGATATTGGCACCCACGTCCCAGGCAGTGTGGATCAGAATGTTCCTCCTGCCTCCTGACAGCAACTGTCACAGCCAGTAAACATCCCATGATGCTGGTGTCTCCTGTCTTTATCTTCCTTCAGATATAAAGATGTTTCAGCAACATGAACATCTGGACTAGCACTGTGTAATTGGAAAAGTCCAGTGGAGATTTAATTTCTGCTTGGCTAGATGCTTCCCAGGATACTTTGATTAGTTTGTGATTGGTATTTCTCTGGGGAAGCATATCATCCTTCATCTTCCTAAGTCCTTTCATTCAACAGACTGAGTCACACTCAAGACATTACCTGATGATTAGTTGTTCCAGATCTTGATAGTTATTGCCTATGTAGGATTTCAGCTACAGCTGAATTACATCAACCATTTCCTCTTGCCATCAAATTTCCACATTCCCCCAGTACCTAAAATAATATATATTATTCAAAGCACAGGTTTCTAAGAAGATGAAACAGCAAGCCTACAAAACCTGCTTAGAAGTGTGACTACTCTTGATCTATTTGTATGCAGTAAGTGATCAAGTATTACATTGGTAAACATCTCTGTACAGAGTCTAAAAGATTATTAGCAAGGTCTGCTTATATTTATGCAGATATAGAAATAATGCAACTATCCTTTAGTATTATTTAACACACTGTGATGACATGGAATCTTCTCCATGTTCTTCCAGCAAAAGGAATCTTTCAGGAGCCCACTTGATGTTGGGTTTGTTCAATGAATTATCAACAGTTTGTTAAGCCATCCCTTCTCTTCCACAATCCTTTCTTCTTCCCACTGGCCTTCGAATGACACTTTCCTTTTGCATTATTTTACATGTCCATGCAAAATCCATGACCCAGTGAACTCCTGCCTTCCATTCACTGAGTTCTCAGGATGTCAAGCAGTACATTTTCTCATTTCTGCATTTATCACCTTCACTGTCTAGATTGTGTATGCCTTCCCTTGAGGAATACATGTACACTTCCCTGTGGTATCTCAGCTGGTTTGGATTCAGACTTATCACCAAGGGAAAGCAGAAAGTTTAGCACATTGGTCAGCTCCTCAAACCACTTTAATTTCTTGTATTCACAACTGCCCAGTGAGTGGCAGATGGGACTAGCTGTTTTGTGAAATTTGTCGGTAATTATGAACGGACAACTTAAATCTGTAATTAAGTCAATTAAGTCTATGTTGCTTCATTCTTTGTTCACTTATGTTGGTTGGTTGGCAGGGAGGAAACTCACCCAAAATTATCTCACACAGAAAAGTCCCCAAACCTGTCTCATTCACCTAATTTTCCAACCTCCTCCTTGGAATCTCTTTGATTACATTTTCCACTGTTCAGAGATGAAGGCTTAGGCATTGTGTAAGTCCTACTTACATTAATCCTACTTTGCAAGCTTACATAGCGCAAAACCACAGTGCAGCTTTATCCTTAGAAGTACACACAGAGATAATCGTCACCTTCCCTGAATTTCTTTCTCTTGACAGCCACACCATTACTAGGCATGGCTCTCACCCCTTTCTCATTTATCTTTGCAGGGATTTGGGCTTTTTTTTTTTTTTTTTGCTCATTTTCTGGAAAGCACAAGCTCCTCTGTTACTGCAGCCAGTGAGGCTGCAGATTTGCTTCATTTCATACCATCTCCCTCAAAAATTCAAAATTATTCCAAATTTCAAGCTGAAAAATATACTGTGAATTTTTCCAGTCAATCACTGCTGAAAAGGTGCATATATCTTCTTCTGCTTCCTCAGCTGAAAAAAGACAAATTTATTTGAAATTTTATCATGACAATGAACCAATTACTATTTCTGTCTTATTTCTCATTAGCTGGAAAAGCTAAATGTTTCTATTACATTTAAAACACTAAGTCATTGTTCTACACTAGACTTAGAACCACTTAAGAGTATCTACGGTGTGACACACCTCCAACAACACTAACAGGCTGTTTAGTCACATTGGCAAGGAGTCAATCTGAAATTCTAAATTCCTTCCCCTACCTCTCATGTTTCTTATATTTCCATCAGCTACTACCAGGAAATTACATAATTCAAGTCTTCTATAGAATTCATCTGAACCCCAGAATGCGGCTCCTTGAGTCATCCTTAAAGACTAAAAAAGTAGTCTGAACACTGAAAAAGCACATGATAACATGACTAAAAACTCTACTGATAGCAGTTCAGCTGAGAAAAATAGACCCAACAGATGAGTAAAACTTCTAAAGTAGGCTGCCAGACAGGGGAGTCTGGGAAAGAGGCTGCAGCCAATCAAAGCCAATGGACACTAATTGCACAAAGGGAGGTATCTCTTGGTAAGCAAAGATCCAATCTGGACAATGTGTTTGATGGCAGCTTCTCTTAAAAAGGGCATTACTGCAATCCACGCTGCAACTTTAGCTTGGTTAAACAGAGCAGCCAAAGCAGTTCTACTGACAGACATACAAATCTTTGGCTTTAGTGCAATGGACCATATTCTGCTTGTTAAAGAGAACTGGAGTATTTTGGACTATAAACATAGAAATTTAAAAACTCCGGCATGACTAATGTGATCAAAATGCCCCCCCCCCCCACCATTTTATGATAAATTCACTGTGTTGACCATCCAATACTCAAATAACTTTCACAGCGAAATGTCAAACTAGAAAATCAAACACCAAGACAAAAGCCTTAGAGGGTGTCAAGAGAAGAAAAGCAATTGAAGTTAATATTAATCAAATGACAACTGTATTACAATTATATTAAAGGTTTATAAACAGCACAACAGTCTGACAGACCAAGAGAACTCCAATGCAAATATTACAGGCGTACATAATCCCCATAAAGGTGGGATTGAACATTATCTGATAGATTCCTTTCGTCAGCTATCTGCAACAGAGGTGACATAGCTGTATTTAGTGAAGGTGCAAATAGATATTTTATCAACTGCTGACAGCTACTAATGACAGGGAATTTTCTACTTCATTCCACCTTCTCTCAGCTGGACTGCTGGGCTAGTTGTAAAAGATACTTTTCCGAAAACTTTGTTAAGAGAAAAATAGCAGAGTTTAGAAAACTAGACACCTCCCTAGAGCACCTTATACTTCAAGACATGCTTAAACTCACCCATACACCCATCAGAATGCCTCAAGTCACATATGCAAGATGAAATTAAATGAACTGATTTGGACTGAGTATTGAGAATTTATGAAATTAATGAAAAACTGCTAAGGACTTGCACACTTTTGAGTCAGTATTTTGAAATCTATGAGAGCTAAACAGATATCACGAATCAGCATTAATTTACTACATAAAAAGAAGGTTGCGTTGTCTACTGCCATATGTTAAAACCATCCATGGACATGACACAGGAAGGCACACACCTACTCCTGCAGCTGCGCTTACAGGATGTTACTGTTACTCCTCTCCACAGAGACTTCAAACAGGTGGCAGAGGGGAAATAAAAGAATGCATTTTATCTATTGCCCAGATTTGCCATCAAAAAAAAGGACAGTGCACCAATTATGTACGATTTTAAAATACACATTTTTGCACATGACTACTGAGACAGTGGCTGTCAGCAGCTTTGTGGACACAAATCTTGTGAACATGCTCAGTAAAAGCCAAGTGCCTCTGAGCAGCAGCATTTTCCCAGATTTTGACAGTTTCATTTGACAGCATTAAAAAAGATCCTAAGCAAACTACAAAACTACAACCTCCACCACAATATAGTAAAACTGGCATTTATTAGGGTGAAAAAAACTTGGTAGTGATGTTTCCACACTCCCAAGTCACAAAGGTTCCACCTAGCTTCTGCTCCAAAAATTTACAGCTACTTCCAACAGTCGTGGGGGTTTTTGACCAACAGCTTGCCATATTATTTAAGTACTCACAGACTATACCCATATTTAAGCAACTATCAGGGACCCTACAAATGCTTCCATTCTCAATTAGACTCTCCTTGAGCCACAACAGTTTCCACAGATGTTTTAGCCAGAAATTCTGCACTGCGACTTTGCTGCACACACCTCCCTAGTGAAGGCACAGCACCCTGTGACCTGGCATCCATCTCATTGTATTTCTTTTCCTCTCAGATCCAAATGCTTCCACTTCTCCTACAAACAGCAGCCCCTGGTTAAGTTGGCTGTTACAGCAATACTCACGTCTGCCTTCTTGGTGCAGGCCAGTCTAATGGGCTTAGACATTCCCAGGAGTGGAGCACCACATCTATTGTGTCGTTAGATCTCACTTCTTTCAAAGGACCTGCATCTAGCTCTGTACAGCAACTGACAGGGTTTCATGCTCCCAAGTCTTCTTCCATCCACTTCTGTTCCCACATAAGGAATCTGCCAATCCTTCCATCCCTCCGTTCAGCCAGAATGACAGGATTAGTTGGCATAATCACAAACACTCCAGAGAACTGTATTTAACATTCTTAAGCTAAGTCCTCAGCATTAGTTCCGCGAAAGGTTTTTAACACAGACAGCAGTGTAAACACATTTTTGGAAATCTTAATTAAAACTGGTTACGCGAATTGGCTTTCTAAATTTTTTATATACCCACTCTCAACGTTCATTATCAAATAACATTTAACCAAAAACTAATATTAAAAAAAAATCAGGTGTTACCAATAGTTTTGGAAATTTTCAAAAGACAACTTTAAAAAGAAACCTATGTACATCTAACATGCTGTTTCTCAAGGCTCCTAGAAGTTACTGTTATCCACTGTGCATTCCAAAACAATACAATACTTCATGTCTAAAGTCAGTTCAGGATTTGAAATAATTAAAAATTTAAAAGTAGCTTAAGCAGATGTTCACAGATTCTGCTATGTCACAGCTAATTTCTCCCAAATGCATTTGTTGATACCCCAATCCATCACAGAAAAACCGTAAGCTGGAGTTAATAGCAACTGTTAATGTAACTACTACTTTTTTTCTTTGAGAACTACATCAGTGAAAGAAAGCCTTACAGCTGCTAATAATAAAAAAAAAATTCCTATCTGTTAATAATCCTGTTGTCCTTAGGAGGACTTTTCTAGACACTTCACATACAGTGCCATTAGGTGTGTTTATCTATATGGAGCTTATTCAACTCCCAACTGAGCTTTGGCTGAAGCAATTTTCTCCCTACAGTGGCAAGCAGCATCTCTGTATTCCTCCCATGTCGCCTGACCTTGCTTCCACTAGGCATACACCTTCCTTTTTTGCCCTAGCTCCAAAAGAAGATCCCTCTTCAGCCAAGCTAACCTTCTGCCTCATCTGCTTGGCCTCCAGCATTCTGGAATTGCTCCTGTGCTCTTAAAAGAGGGTGTTTAAAAAGTGACTAGCACTGATAGAACCAGTGATTCCCCAAGGATGTGATTCCTTTATTTGTCTTTATTTGTAATTTATACGTCTATTTTATTTTCCTACTTCTAAAATGTATTCATTTACTCCCATGTTTCTTCACAGCAACAAACCAACAGAATATTGCAAAATTAGTAAAATAAAAAATGTATGTTTAGGTGCTTACATCGTACTACCAACTCTATTCCTACAGAGTCACAGAAGACAATGGACAACATTTAAGCATTCTGAAGTCATATACTACTACTATTAAGCAGCCAGTCTGCGAAGTTCATAACAACCATATGCAAGATTGTTATCCCTTGTATGCTATACTCAGATTTGATTTCTCATTTAGCTGCCTTAAGGATCTACAAGGTTTCTAGATAAAAGCGTGATGAAAACATCTACAAAACAAACTCCCCCTTTACATGCCTATAAAATTTGCCTAGAGAGAAATACTGCATTTTAAACTATATGAATATAACCTAAAGACACATCTTAAGGAATTAATACCTGAATTTACATGTCTTTTTCAAAGTAATAATAACATAGGGAGAAGGATGCCTGTTCATCTTCCCTACCTTCTAAGTATTTGAAGTGCTCACTCACTAAAAAAACAGGTATGTGCCTATTTTCCAGATGAGTCAAGCATATTTACTTGCTTTGATTTCTGGATGGGGGAAAAAAAAAAAATCTGGTAATTGAAATCAGGTGTTTTCTGTCCCAATTTATTACACCAAACAATAATGTCACTGTAATTCTAACACTACTATATATGTATACACTGGACAAGACAAAAGGCAAACCTAATAATATCTTCAAATTTTATTAATCTGTTAGAAAAAAAATTTCTAGATGTTTTTCTAGATGTTAAGGGATTTTAACCTAATGGCACCAATTAAAATTTAAATGAAATCTGGGAAAATGCTCAAAATTATACTTGAAAATAATTTAAAGCAAGAAGGGGAGCAGCAGAATTTTCATTTACAATCAGAAACTTACACAAATAATTTCAAAAAGTAGAAGGAAAACAAACTAGTCGGCTACCCTGTAGAGAAAGGATTAGAATGGTCACCTGTCCTCCCAAACAAATCACCAGGGCTTTCTTCTGGTACCAAATAAAAACCCCCCAAAACTAGTAAAAATTCTCTGTATTGGCAGAGAAGCAGAACAGAGATACAGAAACACCACAGACACAGTCCTGTGACTGGTACAGTGACAAAAGCAAATTGGAGAAACACTTCAGATAAAGGGGACTGCAATGATGTTTTTGAAGGCAACAGACAGACAAGACAGCAGGATAAAGGTCTGTTACAACGCATCTGCCAAGATTTTATTTTTAAAGTTGTGTCTCACATGGGACTAAGTGACCATAATTTGAAGCTGAATATATTTTATGAGCTGACAGATGTAGAAACAGTGATCAATAACAGCCTGGAGGTCTATACATCACACTTCAGATTGCTGCAAGCAGTGGTTAAGAGAAGTAAACCAAGATGGTTTAATTCACTGTGTTTCCACTGAAAAAATGTCAAACTTCTGCAGTCCAAAAGACTGAAAGCCACTGGTTTAAATCATAATCTTCACAAAAAGACAAATAAAGGGTAACAGTATACATCATTTTATATTAATCTCACGGAATCAACTTCATTCATATTTTACCATCCCTTCCAGGGGAAATAAGATCACATTATTGACAGTTTTGTGGTGGGTTTTCTTCCAATAATTTATTTATTGAGTTTCAGCCTTCACAACCTTCCCATTTTTTCATTTCACAGACACAGGCGCTGTCAAAAAACTGTATGTATGCCTTCTGGTACACTCCCATATCTCCTACCAGTGTCTCCCCTAGGCCAGCTTTCCATCCAAACAATCCTTGTCAACGTGACAACCCTGTTCTGAGTAAGAGTATGTCAGGTGCAAACTGGTCTTTGCAAAACTGTGCAGGCCAAAATCTCATTTGGTTGGCTGGCTGGGTTTTGCAGAGCCTTTACTCTATCCAGCTCCCTCAGTACTCTCTGCCTCCAACTTGTTACTTTTCTGTGACCTTGTCCAAATTCTCAACTAAGGCAAACTTCTTTTTTTTCACAGCACATACCCATTGAAGATGTTTGCTACTGATACTGTAGGTATTTCCAAGATCTACAGAATAAAAGGTCCATGCAAAATCTAGAACATCAGCTACAAGCTGCTGATTTGGCAGTGTGCTTCTGGTTATGGGACAACAACAAAAAAAAAATAAACCAAAGAAAGCAACAACTCCCCCCACCAACACCCCAAAACAAAGCAATAAAAAACCCCACCATGACCCCCCAAAAAACAAACAAATAAAAAAGAATCCCATAGACCAATGATGCATGTATAGAGTGACATAAGCACATTACTAGTGAGAATAAACATGAAATTAACACACAGGCATATGAATGCTCATACATCCTAGATGATTTTCGTAATTATAAATAGAACCAGAATTTTTAAAATTATTATTTTGTAGCTACCTAAGTGAATTCTGGTGAAATCAGCATTACTAAAGTTAGGGTGCCAACTTATTAGAAACTGGAACACTGCCAATCTGTCCACTCCCAGCTGTCTGAAAGCAAATATATTCATATCTAGCATATGTTAATGTTTTATTTGCACTGGAAATAAACTAAAATAATAATATGCTGCAGTTATTTCATATTTTATGAACTCCCTGGTAAGAATATAATGAAAAAGGAATGGAAAAGATTAGCTCTTTTCCCACACAAACTCAACAAAACAGGTTATAAGGAGAGCAGAGCATGGCCTACAGCAAAATTCTCCATGTAAAAAAATATTTTTAATTCTCTACCAATAAAATTACCAATATTATGTTTCCAATTTCTTCTTTAGTGCAGATTGCTACATATCCAGTGTAATGTATTTTAATGAATAAGGATTTTCTTAAGCATACGTTATTTTAGTATTCATTCCTCAGGCACACAGTAAGACTAAAGCTAGATGAATTTACCATTAACTGGAGTTCTCCTCGTGTACTGATACACTGCCTCCAGATCCAGAGTCTCCTAGTGGAGTTCCATAATGCATGGGGTCCACAATAGCTAAAAGGCTGCTCACCTAGGGGGAAGCCACACTCTGAGGAATGAAAAGTCTGAGACAGGCGCAGGCACTGACTCCCCCAGTCCTCCTTTGCTAACAAGGAATAATGAAATTCAAAGGACATGGGGAAGGAGGAAAGGAAACACAGGAGCAAAATACTTTGTGAAGTCCAAATACTGTAAGCTGTATTTCAATTTACTATAAGCTATATTTTAATTTATAAAGAACAATCGACATACAAGGAGTGGGTTTCCTGCTCAGAGGGGAATTGCAAGTCAGAAGACCCCCTATTTTCCTTCTAATGAAGAATACTGCCCGGCTTACAAAGAACAAAGGTCACCCAAAACTACATGCTCAGCAGCAAAAATCCCCTAACAGTTCTGTCATTGGCTATTTAACGGATATAAACCAAATATTGCTATAGTAGAAGAGTAGTTTGAAAATTTCTGTGGCTTTGCAACAGAAAATATAGCAGAAACTGAGCAGCTTGGGTCAAGGGTTAGACTGGCCCTGCCTCCTAAAGCCAAGGGGATTCCTTCCATTGTCTTCAGCTGGCTTTAAGTTCAGCATAGGAAGGGCCCCAAAACATTTTTAGAGCGTCTCAGCTTCCTAAGATGTTACATCTTGGAGAAGTGAAGGCTGTGAGGAGATCTTCCCAAAGTGTGTGAACTCCTGATGGAAGGGAATGAAGAAGAGAAAGGCTGTTCTCAATGGTGCCCAGCAACAGGACAAGAGGCAATGGGCACAAATTAAAACACATAAAAATCCATTTGGACTCAAAAAAATACTTTGTTGCTGTGAGGGTGACCAAGCACCAGCACATGTTGCCCAGAGAGGTTGTGGAGTCTCCGTCTGATATTCAAAAGCTGCCTGGTCCCAGTCCTGGGCAGCCTGCTCGGGATGGCCCTGCTTGAGCAGGAGGGTTGGACCAGGAGAGCTCCAGAGGTCTTTTCCAACCTCAGCCCTTTTGTGAGGCTCTGACATTGTAGGAGCTGTGCTGGATTCACAAATGACATGTGCATCAAGTATGCTTTTCTATTACAGCTTTGTAAATCTAAAACATTTCCACTGATTTTATTGACCTCCATAAGTTCAAGGACATGTTTTTTCCCCTTGTAGAAGTATTTAATCAAAAATTATTTGTGTCCTATTTTAAAATTAATATGAATACTGACTTTCTTTTGAAGTCACAAGAAGTAATAAAATGGTTTAAACAGTCAGTAAAGTACAATGTAATTCATCTCAGAAGTACAAGTGCTTTTTATCTCTATAGTAGTATAATGCTTTTTATCTGTCATTCCAATGTGGTACTATAATCATATGTTATTCAAAAGCCTGAAAAATAAGGTTGATGTGAATAATTTCAGCACAGAAAATCCAGAAAGCAGAGGCTGAATGGACACTATTCTGCTAAGTAACATTCAGAAGTTCTGCATGCTGACAACAAGAGGTTATAGTACATAAAACAGCTCTATGAAACAATCAAGAGCTGGCTATATTCAAGATATCTTTTAATACTATTCTGAATTAGGATAATTTATCTGAATTTTCATATTAAAAAGAAATCTCAATAGAACTGAATTTATGCTCTTATGTTCCTTAAAAAGCCACATATAAATATTTTAAATCAAAAAGCAACTATCTTTTGTATTGACCAGAATGTTGCTTCTCCTTCATATTCTAAAGTGTGCGTTTTTTTAAAAAACTATGTTAAATGAGAAATCATTGTTTTAATGCTAAAAACTGCCTCTTATTCCTCCAGTACTGATGCCTGCTGGCTGCCCACAGCCCTCAGACTCATGGTGTGTTCCAGACAGCCTGCTGGAGATGCTCTTCCATTTCCATCCTTCTGATTTACTGCAGGGATAAGATCACCTGTTCAGTCAGCGACTAATCCTGTCATTCAATCACTTTTCCAAGCTGCAGCCTCTTCTCTGTGCCACACTGAATGAAGAAGCTTCTCCAGCACTTGGCTGAACAAGGCAGGGGCTGGCATCCCACTTTGCTATTGATGGAAGTCACCTATGGCTACAGGATGAAAGCCCAAAAAAAAGTGGCAATTTTGTAAAAGGCTGAAACCTGGTAAGCAGCACAGGCTTAAGTCCATGATTCTTCAAACCACCTGGATAAATTATGAATTTCAGAGTAAGGTTAACCAATATTCCTTAAGTTTCTACATCAAAATTTTTGCACTCCTGCTGATGGTCAATTTCTGCTGCAAAGGAGAAGCAGATGGGCTTTCACAGCTGCTTCTCTCTGTGTCAGTAGGCTACAAGTGCTGGAGCTTGCAAGAGAGTCTAGCTTCAGTGGGAAAAAAAGAATGTATTATGAAGAACAAGAGGGGAAATACTTTTAATTTTAATCATAAAATTAAAAATTTCTGCAAGATAGTAAGACAGATCACTGCATCAGAAACCCATGCATGTTATTAAGAGCTACAATGTCCATTTTTGTGTTTTAATTATTTTGTTAAAAAATCCTTCCCAAGTTATAGAACCCCTTTACACTCTCCACACCTGCTAGCACCACAACTGTGAGCTGATCCACTACAACTCTATGCTTCTCACAGTTGCTTAAAATACTTGTTTGTGGATTTAGCTACAATGCACCAGAAACCCATCAAATATCCTGTCTCAGAAAAAAAACCAAACTAATAGGTATAGGGAAAAATCACAGCCTGCAGATTAGAGCATAATGGCTCCGATTTTAACCTCTACAGGAATCTGTTGGGATGGATTTAAATAGTTTGTGATTAGGTCAGTAAGTATCTGCAGTGTCACTGTAAGGAGGAGAGTGATGAGGAGAGAGCAACTTATTCCTGGAAATCAATCTTGGGTAATGGGAATTACTACTGCACCCGATACTGGCACAAATATCACTCCTGGTTTATAAAAACAAAAACCAGCTAGTTTGTTAAAAATACACCAGTTCCATTTAAAAAAAGAATGCATAGAGCTTTTGGAGGTGATACTTAGTGTTAATACACCAACTAATAAAAACATTACCATAGTAAGATCTGCTGACCAAGCACCAATTGTCTCAGCTGCTAAGACATTGGCAGTCCTTCCACAATTCACTTAAAATAAATTAACTCGTCCTTGTACTTCTCAAGCCAAGTCTGTGGTCTAAAGCAGTATTTATAGGGTCAGCAGGGAAGTTTAATCTCTCCACAATTTTTATCAGTGCCTATGACCACACAAAGCATTTGTCTCTGCAGAGAAGAAAAAAATTTAATGATCTTTTGCACATACCTTCTCAGAATGCTTTAGAATTGCACTGAACATAGAAAAAGTAGTTTCTGCCTTCCAGCTCCAAACAATTCTCCACAGGAAGCTGCCATTGAACTAAGATGTATCCTATGGTAGCTGGACTGAATTTTAAGATTGTCTGCAGCTGAAACATATATCCAACACACTGGCCAATTCATCTGCCCTGGAAGATTGCTGCTTCTTTTAGCCTATTACAGCTAATAGAAAACACAGTGATAATTTGCATGCATTGCCATTCCTCATGCTACCAGCACCGACCTTCACACAAGACAAAACAGTACAAGTTGTCTGAATGGCCTCAAACAAAGGTATGGAGTTAGGAGAGAAGGTCAGGGTTTGGTTTTTTGTTTGTTTGTTTTGTGGCTTTTTTCTTTTGGCTCATAAAAGGAAACAAACTCAAAGCAATATTGGTTTAAAAAAACAAAATCTAAACCATTCCTTACTAAGTGTTCTTCCCTGAACCAAACTTTTAAGAAAAACATGAAGAGTCAGTTGAGCTGAAATTTCCAAAGTGTTGAAAATGTCATCGAACAAGACATAACAAAGCTTCACTGTCCAAAATGTAAATGCTGGATTGGGCTGAAATGTAATCTCTAGGATTTGGCAGCATGGGAAAATCTCTTAGCGTACAGTTTAATGCCAGAATCAGTCTTCAAAATCCAGCACTTGACATTCCTATCTTACACTCCTGATAGGCATCACAGTAACTGATGTAAGATAAGTCTCACAACTTTAGCTGTCTAAAAGCTCAGTATCTAATCTAATCATCTGGGCTCTGTATACAACCTGTGAAAGGAGATGTCCACTTCCAGAAAGCAACTAATCCCGTCCCTTCCAGCCCCTCTAAGCACCAAGTGCCTTCTGGAGGTACCAGTCTCTTCAGCTGGTTATCAAGAGAGCCAAACTGGCGATGTCCACAACTAGTGAATGAAACACCACAGGTAAATGGAACAGCAAATGACAGCAGGCTTCAAAACACTTGGCTGTGGTGTGTAACTCTCCCTGCAGTGAGTGTTGGCACACATCATGGCACCATGGCAGCCTGTCCCAGCCAAGATGCCAAGATGCACTGCCAGGCACAAGTTGGGGGTACAGCCCCGATCAGAGGCCATTCCCAGTCAACCATCTGGATGCAGATAATCTGCTGGGGGTGGGAAAGGAGAAAAGAGTTTAGCCATGTGAGCCAGAAGTGCCACAGGACTGTGCCTGCCTTATTTTATTTACTAGTATAAGTGAAGCCACTTCAGATAGTATTCCAAAATTCTACATGCCTAAAGCCATGCAGAATGACTCCATCCTCAGTCACTGAGGGGTAAAAAATAATAAAAAAAACCACCCCAAGCAAAATAAAACAAAATATTCCAGAAAGCCTGCTTGCTGGTCACTGAAAGAGCCTGAAGTGCTGTACTCTTAACTCTTCTCTGCTAGCTGCCATTAAATGGAATCTCGCTCTTTTGATTTTTGGTGGCTTTGTTTTAACACCAGCAGAAGAAAGGAAGAAGTGTGGAGGGAAGCACACAGCCCTGGGGGAGTGAGACTCAGCCACAAGGCTCCGGCAGCTGTCACTGCCTGGGCACTACTCAAACAACATCTGGCAGAAACAACCCATCATCTGGTATGAGATAACATAAATACCAGGAAGGAAACATCAATATCCATACATCTTCTGTCTTGAAACAAATACTAAATCCAGCTAAAGAAGAGTCTATCAGGCATTATTTTTTCTCAGCACTTACGATTGCTTGTCCAAACCCAAGGAGATGGCTCCATGAGCAACACCCCCTAATTAGCTGTTTCCCCAATTATAAGCCCTGTGTTCACTCTATAGTACCTAGTCAGAAGCTACATCCCTTGCTGTTGTTCTAAGCATTGAAAACAATTAAGTTATTCTCAGAACCGGTCCAAATGGAGAAACACAGCTTTGACCCCTCTAGCAAGAACCAAGTTCACCGAGCACATGGACCTCAATCAGCTCAGACCCTGACCTGAAGACACCAAGACAGAATACAGCTGGCACATGCATATGAACTCAGAGACAACTTAGCATTTCCACCAAACTGGCCTGGAGAATAAGTGAGAGTCTTGCAGCCTCCATGGCCTCTAACTTCCACTCTTTCACTGGAATTTAACTACCTTGTCAATGGAACTCCAATTCTTTGTCCATTGGTTCCCGGAATTAAGCCACTTTAAAAATTCTGTGATTTATTTTAAAAGTCACTTTAAATAACCTATATGAAATTAGGAAAAATTTTCAAAACCAGTTTTTATTTATATCTTCTGATCTAATTATTTTTTCTGGTAGTTTGTCAAGAAAGTAGTATGTCTGCATGTAAGGTCTAAATTGAATTATGTACTGGCATCAAATTAGCAACACTGAATGCTATGACACTGATAATATTAAAAATATCAAACAGGAAATATCAGAGTAAACATCAGTGTGCTGTACCAGAACTGCATCTTAATTCGAAGAAGTATCAATGCTCTATGACATAGAGCTGATTATATGACATATGCTGATTCGCATTTCTTGACTTTTGTCAAGACTCCCAATAAAAACAGCTTTGGAAGAAGTCATATGATGTGAGTGCTTCCCTATTAACATCTGGATGGATAATTCCCAACTCAATTCACAGGCAGTATATTACAAAAACATACTTGAGAGGATCAGGTTTTCAAATTCTGCCAACATGGCCAGCAATTCAAATAGTGTGAATGCCACACATCTCACCTCCCTGAATTACCAGTTCCCTGAGTCATCTAATATGCATGGAAATTTTGTGTAGTTGGTTAAAAAAAAGCATTTGAATTCTTATTTCCTCTTAATTAGAATTAATCTACTTGAGTAAGTTAATAAGGTTTCATAAAAAGGGATGGTTTGTGTAACTTCTACCACAATTAAATATTAATAAACTCCTGTGGGAGCTAGATCAATGGAGTACAAAACATCTTCCTGAATTTTATCTTACCACATGTCATGTTAACCAGTTATGTATTTCTCTATACTCTGTAAGAAGTTTCATACAGCAGTAGAACAGTGATGAAACCACACAGAAAAATCCCAACATTTACAGAAAAAAGAAGTGTGTGCATATCATGCTCGATTTCACAAATGGATTCTACCATAGCCCGAAATAACTAACCATAACATATGGAATACACATACATAATCAATCTGAAATACTATATATAGTCCACCTAGATAGTGATTAACCTGAAATTCCCCTTCTCTGGCCCTATTTGCAACAAAACCAAAATGCTATAAAACCTGAAGTTAATCATGTATTCAATCTTAAATGACAATTTTAAATCACCTTTGTCTATTTTTCCTTTAATTCTTTAATGATCTTTTGTGAAATAACATTCCTAGGTGTCTGGGTTTTGCTGGTTTCTTCTTTTTCTCTTCTCTTAACTACAGAAGAAAAATCGTAAATCTGAACCTCCATTTCTAAGCTCTATAACATAAGGTTGGTAGTACACTCTTCTTGTGATAAAGGTGTAGGAGTGTCTTGGGGTGACTTTATGATGTGTATCCCCTATCACCACTCTATGCCCAGAAGATTAATCCTGTGCCTTTAAGACTGGGTGCAAGAAAAAAAAAGGCTGAACGAACTTTCAAAACAATTTCTCAAGGACACACGCAGCTCTCTCTGGGCTCAGCGGCAGAGTGTGGAGGGCAGCGACCTTGCTCTTCAGACAGCTCTCAGCTCCCTTTCTCCAGAGAGAGAGAGTTTTCCTGAGACCTTTTTTGGATTTCTTCCTCCTTCTTCTTTTTTGGGACTGTTCTACAACACCGGACCACACCAGGGGAGAACTCCTTTTCCAAGGCCTTCTGGAAGGGGCCCCCATCGACCCAGCTCTGAGGAGGGAAGAGGCCACACCAAAGAGGACTCTGAATTTTTCCAGGTTTCTCTCCACAGTGAGAGATTTATTTTGATTTGTTTTGTTTTGTTATTTAGTTTTGTTACCCTTTCTGTGTGTTTGTTTAATAAATAGTGTTTCTCTCTTTCACTTTCCTTCGAGGAATTTTTTTTTCTTTCCCGAACCTAGGTTTGGGGGAGGGGTGGTGGTAATCTGCCTTCCCTCAGAGGATATTTCTCCTCTAATTTGGCCGACCCGGCACAAGGAGACACTGGTCAAAAAACACACCAGGCAATTATTCTTGAATTTCTAGCAGTTTGATCTAAAACATAGATAATGGAACTCTGCAGAAAGCTTTATAAGCAACTTCTTTTTCTTTTTAAATTTTGATAATAAATATCTGTGCTAAATAAAAATAACATAATTAAAATGAAAATAAAATGTCCCCACATGAAATATTTAAAGCTTCTGGTTATCAATTTCCCAGAACACTTCAGAGAAGTCTAAGTTCCCCAATCCCTCAACCTAACTATTTAATGACCAGCTCTTTCAGTGTCACATTTACAGAAAGGTTCATATCTTTAAGATTTCAAAGCATTCATTAGCAAGAGGCACAACAGTAAAACTTACATTGGCATTCCTTGCAGCACTTGCCGTCCACATAGGCCAGGGCAGAGTTAAGTGGACAGTCAGCAAGGGGGCAAATCAAAGCCTCGCACTGCACAGTGCCGTTCTAGGAGAATAAAAGGTGCTTAGCTGGTAGTCTTACTTAGCAATAGCAGAGATGTTCTCAAACACAGGCACTTGAAAATCCATTTTTAAATGCAATGAACTTTCTAACAACATCCAAAAAAGACAGTTTAACGCGAGTCTTTTAATAACTACAAGAACAGAAACAATACCTTCAGAATGTCACACACACACTATCCTTTAAAATGAACGATGTTCTCTTTGAGAGGATAATGATCAATTTTTTTTAGAGGCAAATCTATTTGGAGGCAAAACATTCTGCCAATCAGCAAAAAACTGACAGATTACTGTGAAATAACAACTGCATAGAACAATACTCTGCCTTCTGATTTTATGGCAGAGACAATATATTTCTAAAAGACAGTAATATTATAGCTGTGAGAAAAATACAGGACAAAAATATGTAATGAATTTAACACTAAATTCCAAGAATTTTAAACATTTATCAGCCAGATTTGATACTATAAAATACTAAAGCAAAATTAATATCCCTCCAGAAATGTAAAGGACAAAAAAATACTAAGCTTAAAGAGACCCATTTAGCAAATTATAGATAGCAGCAAATCAATCTAAGGTGCAGTACAGACAACAACAGCCTTTTCACCAGTTTCTAATGGCCTTTGGATTAAGCACTTAATGAGTTCAAATGGAATGAAAGAGTTTTACATGAATGGACAATAATACAGAGGCCCTAGTTTGGTACCTGAAAGGATACCTGCAATCACGTCTGGAGTTGTGATACCTTTGGGAATCTTCTATCCACCAAATCCTTTTCATTTGTAATATAACAAAGCTTGCATATGACCCTGACATTTTACTTTTTATTACTCACTGAGATGTAACCAAAGGCAACCAAAGGAAATCAGGCACAAGGGATCTATTAAATCATTTGCTAAGAAAAAGGCTGTGTTTATAGTGACAAAAAGCAAGGAAGTAGAATTCCAGAGAAACTTCTGCAACTCTGTGCAAGGGAATAACATGACTGCTAAGTATATTGCCTAGAACCCGCATATGGTGATATGAAATACAGGAGCTACACACACTAGCAATGCTGAAAACATAGGAAAATGTATTTAATAAAACTATTCCTTAGATTTAGAACAGATTTTAAAGCTCTTTGTTGTTAGTACCTAGCATACATCTGGAAGTTCTCATTATTTGCCTCAATAAAAGTAATCAGAGGAAACACTGGAGTTCCTGACTCTCCACTCAAACCATAGCCATACCATGCAAGTGCAGTTCTTACAGCCATCCGTCCAGGATTCAAACTCTCTGTAGGTTGTGCCTTTCATTGTGCAGGTTCTTTCACAGTAGCACTGATCCAACTTGTTCATCCTCTGCTCAGCTTGAGACAACTGTATTTACAATTCACAAAAATGTTTTGGATTTTTAACTGGCTTCAACATTAGTAAAAACACAATTCAAACTGTCCCCCATATCATCAAGTATGCAGATGAGAGAATACATTTAGGAAAATGCAGTCAGAGACAATAAAACAATTACTGTTAAATACAACATGATTAAATCACCATTCATTCAGAGACAGAAATTAAGAAGTAAGAGACAATACATTTCATTCTTCTCATCATCATGACATCAGGGCTGTCATTAAACAAAATGAGCAGGTCAAGATGGGTACAGCTCCTGATTTCTCATCTTTGTATGTGTGAACTGATCAAGAATCTTGCTCTACATAAAGTACTCGCAGATAGAGTGGCCAAATGAAAGTGAAGCTCAGAACCAACATCAGCAATTTTTTCTGCACTTCAGCCACGGCATTTTTAACACTAGTGTATCAAAGCAACCAGGTTCCAGCACTCCCACAGATATCTAAAGAACTGACATTTAAAATAAGAGTAGTCTATTTTCACCAGCAGACATGAATGCTTTTGGTATAATATTCTACAGGAAAGAAAGAACAAAGTCCTGGTTTGGATTCTTAGTTCCTTGTCTTGCATGTATTTTTTCTGAACATGACTTTGGCAGCTCAGGTCTTGAAAAGTCTTGGTAAGTCTTGCTGTAATAAGCAGTATAAGCACAGTTACCTATCTCATTCTAGATTTCTTGATTTATTAGCCTAATAGGTAGAGTTTGGATATCTATGAGTCCTTTCCTCGCTCGGGGATTTGGATGCTGTTTACTAAACATGTTTATTAAAATACAAGATTCTATAAAAATCTTAAAACACAAAACTCTTTGAACTGAGAATTTTTATGTATAAACATTAGGCACATTTAGGTATATAAATATAATGATGTAAACATACCATGCAGGGATGTTCTGCACACAGCCATGCACACAATCCCATATAAGCATGAATAATCTAAAAAGACAGCAATTAAAGACTGACAGTCCTCATTTCCCCCATGACTAGAGTCCTAGTAAACATTACCTTAGCTGATGTTTTTGCTAAAATGTCTTGCAGTTCCATAATTTTCTGCACAAGTCCATGGAAGTCATTACAAGTTGGGCATGCTAGAATAATAAAATATGTGTTTTAATAAATCAATTCACAATAGGTTCAATCATGCCAAAGCTGACAAACAATACACTTAAATTCAAGGTTTTAAGAAAGCTTGCAGGACAGAAAGAAGGTAAAAAGCACACCTTTCATTTTATGATATAAGAATTAATAGACTTACTGCGATTAAGATCTGGGCACTGAGAAATAAATCCTTGAGGCATGACAAGCAATTGCACATCTTGCATAATGCCCTATGCGTAAGTGGAGAGAAAACAAAAGGATACATTATTTTTACCTGTCAAAATTATGTTTTTCATTCACCATGTAAAACATTAAAGCCCACACAGAAAAGCTACCTGATAAAAACAATACTTATGAATAAACAGCTTCTTGTCTGGACCCAATTCAGTGATAGAAGAATAAACAGAAATTAAAATAGATAGATGTACAGGCATACTGAATATTTTTTAAAGACATAAGATTAAATGTCAAGATATAATTATGTGGTAAGAGTTTGGTGGTTTTGAATTCATTGTTATTTTTAGTTAGTCACAGCAGAAAAGCTTGCAAATGACCTTTAAAAAGTAATTTGAAAACAGCTGCAGTTTCAGTTACTTAGAAATACTCTTTAAATAAAATGCAAATTTTTTACAAGCTATAACTCTTAAATACATTTGAAGATTAAAGAAACTGGAGACAAGAAAAATACATTAATGCAAACCCTTAATGAGTTTGTGCTGGTTGTGGCTGGAGTAGGGTTGACTTTCTTCACAGAAAAGTAGCTGGTATGGGGCTGTGTTTTGGATTTGTGCTGGAAACAGCACAAATAACACAGGGATATTTCAGCTGTTGCTGAGCAGAGCTGACACAGAGTCAAGGCCTTTTCTGCTCCTTCTACCACCCTGCCAGTGAGGAGGCTGGGGGTGCACAAGGCTTTGGGAGAGACACAGCCAGGACAGCTGTCCCCAAGTGACCAAAGCAGGGGTCATATCTGAGACCACAGGGCATCATGCACAGCGTCTAAAGCTGGGGCAAGAAGAAGGAAGCAGGGAACATTTGGAGTGGTGGCACTTGTCCTCCCAAGTAACCATTACACGTGAAAGAGTCCTGCTTTCTTGGGGATGGCTGAACACGTGCTTGCCCATGGAAAGTAGTGAATGAATTCCTTGTTTTCCTTTTCTGGTGTGGCTTTGCTTTACCTATTAAGCTCTATGTCAAACCACGAGTTTTCTAGCTTTTACCCTTCCAGTTCTCTCCCCCATTGCACCAGGGTAGGGAGTGAGCAAGTGGCTAGGTGGTGCCAGCTGGGGTTAAACCACAACAAACTCTGATGGGGATCCTTCCATGAAGATTGCAAAATGCTGAGAAATTACATGTCTGTTACACAGCTGCAGAGTTGCATGTTGTTAAGAACTTAGGGAGATTTCAGCATGAAATTCAACTATGATATCTGGAAAGGGGTTGTTTCACCCAGAAGAACAAATCCCACACTTGCAGGCAGACTTTACATGCATGTTTAGTTAAGATATAATTAGTAGCCAGTTTGTTGCTCTCCAATAACAAAGGCCAAAGAGCAATCTGAAAGCAATCCAAGAACTGTGTTATGATGTCACAAGCACAAACTTGTTGAGGGTGGGAGGCACCTCCCGAGATCATCTACTCCAACTTCTCTGTTCAAGCAGGACCGGCCACAGCAGGTTGCCCAGGACTGTGTCCAAACAGCTTTTGAGTATTTCCATAGTAGTCTCTCTTTGAGAAACATCAAAGTAGAACCTTTTCTTATGTTCAGATGGAGTTTTAGGTGTTTCAGGTTTTGCCTATTGCTTCCTGGCCTGTCAGTGAGCACTAGTGGGAAGAGTCTGGATCCCTCAACTTCATTCCCCTCACAAATTCAGGTGTTTATACACATTGGTGAGATACCCCCCAATATCTCCTGAGCCTTCTCTCCTCCAGGTTGAACAATTCCAAATCTCTCAGTCTCTCATCACATGAAAGATGTTTCAATCCCTTAATTCTTTTAAAGTTCACTGTTTATCTTTCAGGAAATGCATACCTTAAAATAACCATGTGCAGTATTCCTCTGTCCCAGCCAAAAGGTTGTACCCAAAGGTAAGTCCATGAAAGGCTTCTCCACAACTCTTTCATAAATTCTGAAAAGGAAGGGGAAATTGGAATCCCAAGTTGTCATCATTTAATTTACTCAGAGCTCAAATATTCCAAATGTGACAACTTCTTATAAAACAACACTCTTTACTTACTTATTGCAGTCCACGTGTAAAATCAAGTGAGAGGCACTGATTGCTAAGGAAAGTCTGTGCCATTTATCATCTGCCAAAATGTATGGGAATACTTCTGTGTGGGAGCGATGACTGCCTGTACGATAATGCAACCTGATTTCATTCCGATGACCGCTGCTTTCCAGCTCCAGGTACCTGTACCACAAATGCATCATCATGTCATAAACCATTCTTATCAGCACAGCAACATTTTACGTAAGACATCTTCCCATCATCATGCAGGAACTATTTTAAAGAGGAAGAAAAAAAAGCAGATACAAAAGCAAAAGATTTCAGATTTCCACTGCATCTCTCATCTCAGTAACAAATAATAGCAGGTTCAAACTTTCATGTAACTATACAAGATTCCAAGCCAAATATGTTTTCCTCTAACAAAACAATTTTCCATAACATGATCTGAATTATACTATTATAAATAATTGCCTCATACAGAGAAAGCACAACAGGGATACTCTGAAGGCATGAATGCCCAAAAGGCAACCCCAAGTTTTGCAATATGGACATCATTAGTAATTATCAAGGGAAGTAAGGACTGAGATTGAACACTGCTTTGTTTGCTTTTATATGTACTGTTACATCTCCTTCCATTTTCTGTAATAAAATTTCTCCAAAGATATATAAAATCAAGAAATGCTGACTCTTCATAACAATTTATATATGTGTACATATTTGCTTTGTTAAATAAGTATGTGTATTTGAGGGGTGGGTGTACACATATATATACACACATCTATATATGTATGCACATCTATATGTAAATATGTATATAGATAGTAAAAACCCAGCAGTGCAGCTGTGCCAAGATAAGTGAACCTAGCAGATTGCAAACACAAGCTTCGATGGTGAAATTCCAGTCATTCAATTTAAAAAGCACTCCATAACCAAACTCAGTTCTTAGACAGGCTGTCTGTCGCATGTTGGACATCTTCTGGGAAAAAGCCAGACTAACCATTTGTCTTTTAAAGTACCAAGTTTCTCATTTAAAAATTCCCCAAGAAAATTATTTTTACACGGGAAAGAGAAACAGAGATTCCCTAATAATCATATGCAACCTAAAGCCAAAGAGCAAGGAAAATAACGTGTGCAGTGAGATACATAACAACTGGGAGAATGAACAATTCATTTTTGTCAATTATGGTGGCTACATCTGCAGTCAGACATGACAGTGGCTTGTAACCTGAGTGCACACGTGTTCCAGGGTGATGTCATTTACCTTAACAGGCTATCTATATTAAGGAATAGAAAAGGCAATGATTGTGGTTTTGAAGAGTAAAAACGAGACCAAATCACAACTATCCTGTACAATCCTTAACCCTAGGAGAAGGCTGGGATCGCTGCACATCCCTGCTACCTTCAGGGTGTTCCACAATGGAACATACCTAGCAACAGCACAAAAACAACAGGTATTTTTTTTTTCAAAACCAGCAAAGGACAATTTCTTCTTCCTCCCCAGTATTAAGAAAGAAGTTAACTAGAGTCAGATATAAATTTTATAATCAATTTACCTCCTCATGGCCCAAAAATAATTATTGCATTGGCAAGAAGTGGAAACTAATTGAAGGCCTGGCTGGAAAAATTGCATAATAGTGGCAGGACATCAGTCAACTTAGTAAGTTATCCTTCGTAACGGAAGCTTCAAGGATAAAAATACGGTTACTCTGAACCCAAAAAGAAGGGGAACATTAGAGAACTGGACTCCTCCAGCAACTTTTAAGTGTCTTCACCCAGCTGCAGAAAATAAATGGAAAACTAATGGCAGGGATATGCTGAAACATTATCTCCTGGTAGAACTAAGAGCTCTCCTTCATTCCAAGTCAATAGCAGAACTGATGCCAGCACACAAAACTCCAGGCAGTCAGGGAACAAACTACAGTGGTAGACATACAGTCAGTACAGAAGGTGTAAAACAAACACTTGTGTTTCCCTTATGCATATAAGATAACGAAATCTCTGCAGATGAATCATGGATTTGCCAATAAAAAGAAGACATTGCTGTACAAATTTCATGAATTAAGAACTGCTGAGAAGAGGATGCTGACAATCGATGACGCTGTAATAAGCAAGGAAATTTTCCTACACAAAGCAGCGCAGAAACTGTGGACACTTGTGGTTTTGTTTTAATGGTGATTAATGCACTGTTTTGACATTCACAGGCAATATGTTTTGTTCTTCGATTCGGTAAACTAACAAATATAACTACCTTTGAAATGAGAAAACATGCATCAAAATGTAAAAGAAAGTAATAGCCATTAGAAGAATTATTAGGAGAATCATTTATGGTTTATTAATAATCTGTAGAGGCAGCAGCAAAACACAATTAGAAAAGCAAGTGAAATGACAGCCAAAGCAATATTGCTTTCAGCTTGAACAAATGCCATGATGCTGAAACACAGAAGTGAATCATTTCCACTCAATTTTTTACAAAATGCTGTGCTTGCTATTCCCCTTTACTACATTTGTTTAACTGCCTGGACCTACATGGCTCTGTCTCAGCCTCATGAGCTTGAGGAGGTGGGACGAGACTCAGCACTGACAAACACACATGGGTGAAAATGAAAAGTCTGCCTGCAGTGAGGCTTCTTGTTCCATCTGTGAGGCTCTAACACTTGGGTGCGTGGTTTCCAAAGGTTTGGAAGAGTCTTTGAGAATATATACTAAGCATTAACAAACAGACCTAGATTTTAGAAATTCATTTCTGGTGACAAAAACACTCTATACTTCTCTGTACACTCAGGATTACTAATCACTTGAGAGGCAAAGGAGGGTGCTTTTAACTCCTGAAGGACTTGTTCCCAAAAGGAAGAGTAACTGCATTGTACTGCAGTCTTCTCCTAGCCAAGAATCTCATTACTGAAAAGCTTCAGAGGAACCTCAATCAGCTGAGTCACCAGTTTCTTGTCCACACCAGGCTAGCCCAGCCCACTGAGTGCAGGGAGAGCAGCAGCCAAAGACATCCCATTTTAAACACCACAGATGCTTCTTCCAATACCTCCAAGGTGCTCTTCTATGCTGCAGAAGGCAAACGACTCTTGGAGTGAAAAATGAACCACAACGAGAAACACAATACAACAGCAGAACCCGCACCTCTCTTTCTAACATCCTTAATCTCTGTGGTTGTTTAATCAATACCAGCCTACTTGATTTCAAACCCCCAAAAAAACCACACCCACCTTGGGTTAAACTTGGATTTAACTTCACAGGGAGATGATATGTGCTTAGGTTTTTCTGTACTTCGCACGTGGAAAAGAAAATGCCAACCTGGAAAAAAAAGTTGCTACATCTCTGTAGACCACTCTGTGCATGCACAATCACTGCAAAGGCAAAGCCAAGGCCACAGCAGCAGATCAGCCCCTCTGCCTGGAAAGCAGCCAGACAGCGATCCCTAATGCACTGACTAAGGATGAGCCTGTCTTCGTAAGAGGAAGAAATTTGTTTCAAATGCCCCGGAGGAATCTGAGACAGAAACCAGTGATGTTTCCTCTGCTGCCCAGCACTGATTTATTGTAACTTCTAGGTAAGAGTTGGCAGCCAGCAGATCTGCTCAGCTGTGGAGCTCTAATGACCATCCTGGCAAAGGGCATGTGGTCACACCAGCCCAGGCAGGACCTGCTCTTTGGGAGGTGGCAGACTAGCACAAGGGAGACTCTGGAAGTAAAAGTCAGGATGCACAGCAAAAACAGATATTTAGGAGGTGAAACACCAGATGGTCCTGGTGTACAGAGCAGCAGTCTTTGAGAAGAGGGAGGTATGGCCATTCCAGCTAACAGGCAGTGTTGGCAACGCCAGGTCTTTTGATGGCTCACTTGTTCATCTGGCATCCTTTCTCACACAAAAAATCCACACACTTACTCCAGGCAACTAATAATTTCAACTTCAAATTACAGCATGTAGTGTTTCAGAAGCTAAAGGCAAAATATCATGTCTGCTTATGAATTTATTACAGGGTGGTGGGTTTTTTTAACTTTTCCTACTCACATTTATAGGTATAATGTTAAAATATTTCTTCATCACTCTTTGATCTACACTGAAAAAGAAGGCAAATCACTAAAATTAAAGAGCAATATGTACTTAAGAAAAAAATTTAAATCCTTATCTCCATTACTTATAAAAAAATCTTTATCTGAAGATTTTGCTATCAAAGCTCTGCCTTTTTTGTTAGGTATAATTACATAAGACATTAAAAAAAAGGACATCCTACTCAGTAGACCCTATTCATTGCACAACAGCAGCAAGCAATTCTGTGAGGTATAGATTATGAAGATATAAAAGCAACTCATGCAGCACCATTATCACATTCAGCAATGTGTTATTTGCTATTTTCCATGGTATCATGTCTGGGTGGACAGGAGCATGAGTTTCATTTTTCTATGTTTCAGAACACTTAATTTGGAAGTAACACTAAGTGTTCTGAAACATTAACTGTGAGTTTTCATTGCTTGGTGCATCCCCTAGAACAACATGGCATCAAAATATCCCCAGAAAGATTACCATTTTTTCAACCAAACCTTTTATATGAAAAGTCAAGTGGTAGCTTACATTAATCTGTAAGAATCTAGTTCCCACCTCTCACTTACACTACTGCTTGACCTTACTGGTTTTACTGTTTTCTATCTAGAGCTCTACCTAGACAAGACTAGCATTTTTATCAGGGAATGGGTAATTAAAAAATGGTCTTTGCTTTTCTGGATAAGTTATAGCCCTTAGTGCAAGTGCACAGTGGGCAGAAAAGCCACCAATTCTGTTTCTGTCCCTTCCTTTTGCTGAACACAGTTTTAAAGCCAGACTGCAATTTTTTGATTTAGGGTATTTTTGTTCAAAAATGTTGATCCATTCATTAAAACCAATCTTTTGACAGAAACAAACATTCTCACAGCAAAGCCTGGGGGGTCTAGGATGATATGCTTGCTAAAACGGGAAAGAGACAGAGAGCAAATCTAAGATTGTCTGAAAGACTTTCTCAAATATCTTTAATGCCATGATTATTACCTATATGAAAGCAGAGATCCCAAGTGAAGAGAGCTTAAAATTAGAAGAGGATATTACTCATATCGACACAGAACGTACAAACAGGACAGCAAAACCAGTCTCTCAAGTTTTATATTATAAACACTAGTGCTCCACTTCAACTGATATCCATCTTGGTGATCTCTCACACTTTTTCCCTGAAACTGGTGGGCTTTTTCACACTGACTGGTGGGAACAGCCCTGGGCCAATCCGCTTCACAGACTGCCCTGACAACATCTGCAAGGGTACTAACTGCAGGAGACAAAAGCATGCCAAGGAAGATGCTAACAATTATGCAAAATGGACAACAGCAGGCCAGTGCTCCAGCTTGGGTACTGTTTGGTTTACTAACACAGCCCTTGCCAGGCACTGCCAACAAATCTCTATCACCACTGCATCAAGTGGAGAAAAAAAGATTAAAAAAAGTGTGTCCTCAGGGCACTTGTCTCAGGTGGAAAAAACCCACAAGTTCAAGTTTCTCCTCCAAATCAGGGAGACTAGAGATTAACCATGTGAGGAAAATGCCTCTGAAGCACCCCAGCCAGACAGCTGCTGATCATTCTGGCATTTGCATCTCTCTTGTTTATTTTCTTCCACCACAAAAACGGTCAACCACTTCATCTTTGTTTCACCACAGCACTGCTGCTTGCACTGGATAGCTCTGGAGAACAGCTGTGGAGGAGGAAGGTGCATTCCTGATGTGCTCAGGTGATGGAGCCCAGTGCTGGGACATGCATGGAAGAACATCCTCCTTGTTGGGATGTTCATGGGAGAGAAGAGCCAGGCCAGAGATAACTGGCAGGGCAGAGAGACATCATCTGTACACATTCACCTGCACAGACTACTACTGCACAGCACTGCAGCTTCTCTCCAGACAGAAAGAAAGCACAGCACAAGGTAACAGCTAGGAAAGTGAGGTTGCAATGCCCTAATGTGGAAGTGGAGGTTAGGAAACAAACACGTGAGACTGTTCACATCCTTTCAATCACTGTGCCCCTCAGTGTCCATACAAGAGGTAAACTAATAAAGCATGTGGGGGAAAAAAAAATCTATGTCAATAAGATACTGTTTTTATCAGCTCCTTAAGCCCCTCATCTGATTTCAGTGGGACTGCTGTGGTCTGGAAGCCTTTGCTGGCTTTGAAGTCAAGAACTTGCCTCTCACATGAGAGATCTCTCTGCTGACCTCCCGAAATCTGAGGTCAACTCAGGGAGGCAAAATCTTGCCTTACCCTCACTGCAGACTTCACACAGCTTCTGCTGGGTTCAGTGCTATGATCCAAGAGCCCATGGCCATCACGAGAGCAAGATACTCCAGACCTTCCAGGGTCACTGCTGATGACAAGGCAAGGCTCCCAGTCAGCCTTTCCACAACACTTATGGGAGCTCAGAAGGAGCCAGAAGCAGGAACTGAGGTCTCACCAAGCTCTTCAAAACACTCCAAAAAAATGCTATTCTTGCAAAAGGTGTTGGCTTGGTCTTGGAAAAATTCAACCCCAATATTCCAGCACATTGTCCATGCCACTCGTATTTGAGCCATGGATAAAAAATCAAATTCCCAAAAGAAAAAATAATTTTGAAATGCTAGTTCTTGTCTTTGAGCAATTGCTTTCATTCCTCTCATCTCTCTCACTAACCCCATTTATCAATATATTTATTTCCATTTTATTCTCACTAACACATAGTCCCAGGAATATCAATCTTGCCTATCTGAAGCTTCCTCTTCTACTAAAAATCAACGAGGGAAGAGCTTACTCAACTCAAATACTTTAAAAACAAATGGCATAAAACATGCCTCCCATTTCTTGACAAAGTTTCTCCAGGGACTGCAATACAATAAATATTGTAGGACTGCAAATACAATAAACAATTTTCTAATAGATGTATCAGTAAAAGAAAAAGGCAGTTTCAACGTACGTTCTCCCATTTCCTACCCAGAAAGAATATAGATTTTTTGTTATTTGTTTGTTCACAGAAAACCTTATAGACAACATCAGAAGAATAAAAAAATCTGTCAAAATTCACATTTCAACTATTTCAGTGGGGGTTTACAATATCATAGGAAGGAACAAATCTTCTGTCTCTTATCCAAAAGGCCTGTCACTAGTCTCAATTCAAGTAATATGCTCCAGGGGCATAAAAGCATTCTGCAGGATGTTCTCAAACAATTCACCCTGGATTAGTTTGCACTGCAATGATTTACACTGGACAGGCTGGCCTCATTTGATTTAACAAAAGTTATGGAACAGTAAGGTGCATGAATTACACGAATATACATCCTACTACCTTTTTTTTATTTTTTTTTTTTTCTTTTTGGTCACAGAGCACAAACTAAACTGAAGCAAAAAAACCCCAAATCCAAGCAAGAATGACATGGCATCAATCAATTTTATAATAACCTTTATAGTAAACACTTAAAGAAACGGGTCATTAGTAACTCCATGAAGGCATTAGATGGAGTATAACACAAAGCAGCTGCTTTACAAAATATTTCCATCCAACCCCATACTCAGGGATAGAAGTTAAATCTCCCAAACCAATACAAACAAGGAACTTTTTTCTTTTGGGATAAAGAGCCTGGTCAAGCTGTCAGTGTCTACACAGAGAATCCTTTGTCCAACGGAATCTTCTCACGCACTGGAAAAGCAGAGAATGAATGAAAGAAAATACCTTTTTTTTTTTGACATCTTTGATGAAACATGCAAACTGCATCACTGCATCAAGAATAGAAGACTGACACTGGAAAAGCTTGTAATCACTAGAAGAATTCCAAAGCAATTGACTGTTATGAACAAATTCCAGAGGGTTCATAATTATTATCAGACCAGTAAGAAACAGAAACTAAAATTAAATACCAAAAAACTAAAATACGGAACACCACAACCCTCCACTCTTCCAACAAAGATCATGGAGTGTTCTAAAAAGAAGAAATAAGCTACTACCTCTTTTGGCACAGGAAACAGCCATATACAGCTTTAATATTTGAAAATTAATCCCATATTAGTCTTACCTAACATCTGCTCTGCCATTATTGGCTTGGTGAATATTGGCTTAAGTGGTAAATACTGAAAGCTTTTCTCAGTGTAAGAGGTTTGCAGCAGATTTTGTGGTGTCAGAGAGGACACTTCACACTGCAGTCCAGAAATACTGACACTCATACATCAAAAGCAGAGAACATACAGTTCCACCTCTATTTTAATACAATGGTCAAATGAGAGAACAAAATTCATGCATCGGGAATTCACCCCTGACAACTTATCTCCTTGTAGCATAAATCAGTACGAGAGAAAATGTCACAGATAACTTCCTCCTACATACTGAAAGAGGTCTGAAACCATTGTACAGTACAGCCCATTTGACAGCAGATAATCACAAGACACCAACCTCTGTAAAAACAAATGCTAAGGAAGGCAGAAAATGAATAAATTAGTAGAGATACAAATTAAGTGTAGGGAATGCCTGTCCATAATATTCTAATAATTTCAGTTCTCTGATCCAGGATATAAAAAGCACTAACCAAAGGAAAGAACGGTTAAACTACAACCCAGCAGCTTCATCCTTTAAGGGCCTAATATGCAGTATCTCAAGAGATACAAATAGAAGATTAGTTACATAAAGCCATCTAACCACAAAAGCAGGAAAAAGCTTTATTATATCTCTCCACTGTTGATGATTAAATGAAAATATATGATGGAATAGCAAGACCAAACATATATTACAACCCCATCACGGAGTAACATCATCTCTCTGCTGACTCTTCCATCAAGAGGAAGGTCAGACAAATTCAGAAGTGAAGTGAGGAGGATAATACAGCTTAAACTGAAAGATGAAACACGGAGCAATCAGTGTTTCTACTCAGACTTAAGGTATCTCTTCATTAACACAATTAAAAATATTTACCTTGTTACTGTCAACTACAATGCATTTTAGGCAGGGCACTGTCTGTGGTCAAAGTGAAGCTCTGAAGTTAAGAACACATTTAGAACTTCTATCTTTCAGACATATGCCATACATAATTCTGCCATATATAAAAGATGCATTCAGCTGCTTGAAATTCATCTGAACGATTACTGATCTGTAATTTGAGTTCCCTGACATCACAAGAATTTTTTCAGAAATTATCGCCTCCACACCGTGCCCAAAACTACCACTGCCTGAACTCCTTGGCTGCTCTGATCAGTGAGGAAAAAAGCAATGTCTGGGGAAATGTATGAGCAAGTTAGAAAAGGACAGTTACAGGTATTGTTTCAGATTCTTTCACTTTAAGATTAATTTTAAAATATTTTAATACTTTAATACTAGAAAAGCATAATCATTATAGAAGGGGAAGTCAGCCTTGATATTTAACTAGGAAAAGAAAAATGCATTTAAGTGAGTATGAAAAGATTACTGTATTTTCAGTAGATCATTTCAGGAGCATCTTTTTGTGGTGACAGCAACAGCCCAGCCTCAGCAAATGCCCAAACCTGAGATTTAGATGGAGAACTTCTGTATCTCTCTGATAGCCCAAGAACAGCACTCGGCACATGACATTAGAGGAGACACCTTGTGAGACCAGCCCTGTCAACTTCTTTAGACCCAAAGCCTTAAATAGTTGCATGATCATATCTCAGTGGAAGTGAATTTTTGATGATTCTCAAAAGGGAGCCAGCAAAAGGGAACAAAAACAACAATTACCTAAAACTGAATCATTAAACTCTAAATCAGGAAAATTATTTTAAGTTTATAAACAAACTTAAAAAAATTTTAAAACCCTACAGTTTAGGAAATGTTCTCAGTTGTTGTAAATTCACGTACTTGCACCAATGTCCCTAGATCCATGCAAAGAGAGGATGAGTTTTTACTCTGATTTATTTTCAAAAACACAAAGTAGTTCCCTAGCCATTGAATAAATGCACATTTTTCCACTTTTTTAGACATTTGTATTTTCTTGTACTATAGAACTTCTTTTTCCCTAGAACCATTAGTTGCCATGAACACTCTGTAAAATAAAGCACATGAAAAGGTATTTGTGATAACTAATTATATCCTTCAGTTGCTGCCACCTTCAGCCTTCCTCACCACCATTCAACTCCTCACTGCAGAAACGTAAGAGCTAGTACTGACCTCTGTAAATTAGAAATATGGCTGCAGGGCAGCAGTTCAATGCTAGCACAACTTTTTTTGACATCAGAGTGATAAAAGGCTAAAGCTAGTGCAAAGGAGTGGAGTAAGGTCTGGTGTTTCTATTTTCCCACTATGATGACTGCTGTGACAGACACTGCACAAAAATTTGTTTAAGAGCTAAAGGACTGTTACAGCCAAGTGCCTGGTCAGAGATGGGCAAGGTCAGAGATGGAGATCCAGCACTGGAGAAGCAGCTATTTAATATAAGCAATCCAAATGTTTCCTTTTAACATCTACATTCTCTTGTCTCTATTGTCATTCATCACAAAAGAACATTAAAACCGTAAGAGAAACTACAGGAGACTCAGAGATGCTTGTCTGGTTCCAGTATTATCCACATGTGGGTCAGCCCTCATTTTAGCACAGTTAAACTGAACAAACACTGCTATGGCACACAGATATATTTTTGTACATCCTAGCACAGAAGAGACTTAAATGTGTTTATTAAAAGCCTAAGGGCACATCTAATGCCATCCAGGAGACATTCAACTACCCCTTTACAAGTTTGAAAATGCTTTTATAAATGTGGCATAATGATCATTAGGAATGCTCTCCTTCTTCTTGTCTGTTTTGTGGTTTGTGTTTTGGTCGGTCTTTTTGTTTGTTTTTTACAAATAGCTAAAATGCCAAAGATGGGGCCTCTGAGAAATAGAATAGAAATTGACTCGGAGTATCTTCCAGCACAAAATAATTGTCACCATGCTTGCTAATGAAAACTTGTACACTCATGTAAAAGAAACAGACGATTTGCTGTACTTGAACATGTTTTTACTTTTTTTTGTTGTTATTCTGTAGTGAGACTGTCAAGAAAGAATTATGGGATTGTACACAAGGAAACAAAAATAACTAGGAACCTAAAGCAGAGCTCACCTGTTTCTCATGCTAATGACTGTTTAGAAAGTGCACATTTGAAAACTCCTTTTTATTCTGTCAGAGGATCATAGGGCTGTTATGTTTAATAGCTATTACTCAGACAGATATATAAAAAATATCTTATTTCTCTAGCAGTCTTTATTCTATCAAAAGGATAATCCTTAAATGCTATGTGTCATTCACTTCAGTTTTTTAAGGCTGACAACATTTCGAGTAAAGTGCTGTGCCATTCATGGGAAGATGCAAACCCATAACTGGAAGACTTTTTTTTTTCTTCTCTTTTGAAATTGCTTGCAATGTGAAAAACCAACTGGTGAAGAGGTGGACTTACAGCGCCAGGCTTTGCTGACCAGTGTAGCTCTAGTGACATGACAGTTCTAAACCAGTTGAGAGTCTGGTCCTCATGGTTATGAACGACAACAGAGAAGTGGCTTCTCATGCCCTTGGTGGCAAGAGATGTAAAGAAAAACCCCTCTTCCCTTGGTGGATTTGGAGCTGTGACTTTTTATGAAGCTGCACAATGTGCCTATCCAAACACTATAAATATTTACAAATGATCTGCTACACAACAACTTTGCTCTAATTTATGTTCAATTTTTTAATGCATGAATACATATACTTCCATTAGCCAGCATACAGGTATCAGCACTTACCTGTGATCTAAATGATGAATAGAGAGAATAACCCCTGAATTCAAATGGGCTTGTTTTAAGGTCACCAGGATTGTGAATTCACATTTATTTCTTAATTTCTGAAAAAATACTTCAGCTGTTTCTGGAGATGCTTTCACACTTCTTGAAGTATCTAAAATAAACATAAGAGGGAAAAAGTCAGTATAAAATCTTATGTTATTTTACATCCTCATTCAAATAGCTTACAAAATAACAGGCTATTTCTGAAAAGCACAACTGAACAGACAGGCAAAAGCAGGGACCAAAGTATTTAAAACATTAGTTTTGCATGCAATGGGAGCCATTTCAATGAAAGAGAACACATTTTCTAGGACACCTATTCTGCTCTGGGGAGGAAGGGGTGTTTTGTTTTGATCCAGGGTCTTAACTCTCATTTTCATCATGGATGGCCAGACGGTACCTTTAATATCTCATATGAACTTTGGGCTCACTACCAGCGAAGCACAGTGACAACACTAGACATGAGCCTAAACCCTGACAAGTGACCTGAGCAAATTTTTAATGAGTTTACAAAACTGTTATGCCTAATAGCATAAATACATAAATAAATAAATTAGTTTAAAGAAAAAAAATTATTCAGCTTTAAGGAATAGTTTAAAAATTCAACAAATTTCAAAATATTTTATCACTAATTAATTGCTCTATACTCCAGCTGAGTGGTATTTTCCTGCTGATTCTTGCACAGGATGTCATGTTTGTTTGTTAGAATAATGGCACACATACAATAAAGATTTTACTTTTAAAAACCCACACACAACCTAGACTGATGAAATATTTCTGCTGAATTTGCACATAACATGCATAGAAAATAAAAAGGCCCAAGCTTAAAACCTCTAGAGAAATAATTTACAAAATAAGATGTCAAATGCTAGAAAAATAATTCCCAATCTCCCTAATACATTATACCAGAAAAAAATTAATATACATTTTTTAATGCACAAAATCAATTCATTAGCATGTGTAATCAACTGTGTAAGAACTAAATCAATTCACAAGCTCCTTGTAACAGCAATTTGACCATTCTGCTCTATTTGGGGACACTAACTCTGGAACAGTAGTAGAGAGCTAACAGCAATTGAACTGCTGATTTTCTTTTGGCAGCGCTGCATGACATCACAAGAATACACCACTCTCAGCTTACACCACTGCTCCTAAAACAGTTTATTCTTTAAGTCAGACCTATGAAGATGCTGCTGTCCATTAGCAGAAACAGTTTATTTTGGTTTATGGATCAGGAATATTTTTAGTATCTGTTTAAGAAATGTAACAACCTGTGCAAGTCCTAACCAAGGACTAACACTGCGCTACAGATGGCCTGTGCTTTAGCAAGGAAACAAACCCTCACCATCACACAGAGCTCTCCAGAGCCACCCCAGTCCCCATCACTGTGTCAGAGGCAGGGGAAACAGAGCTGTCACAACACCCACAAGACAGGAATCATTTTTGAGGTCTCTTCATGCCACCCTGAATCATTACCTGATCATTAATGGATGAGAATTTTCCACCCTTTATTCTATAAAACCTTATCTGGGTACCCTATAACCATTCATTGTGGCCTTAGATAACCTTCTTGTATACAGACAATAGCATCAAGGCCTGATTACATCATGCTGGCAGCCTATATACTAAGATTACCATCACACTAACTGCTAGAGTGTTACATTGCCAAAACACATGGCCACTCAGTTTTGGTATCTCAAATAGGTCAGTTCATACTTGCTGCTCAAAAAAGCTACACAGCCCTTTGAATTATTATTACTCTTATGAAGCACAACACTCTGCTCAGGGCAGGCACCAGGTGGATTTCTTAAAAGCAAGGTGACTGAAAGGTCCTTGATCTGTCAGATCCATTCTTTTCACACTAACACAAGAGTGCAAATCCCTTCTTCCAGCCGCCTTTGAACACTAGCAGTAGGTGCTTGATAGATCCCCAGCTGTGCTCAATAAATATTGCTTCAGGCTTCTTGATATTTGGCTTCTAGCAATCAGTTTAAGACCCAACAAAAATACTTTACTGGAACAGGACTTCTTCCATAATAGCTCAGAAAAATCAAACTGGCATATCTCAGGCAATAATTTGCAGTTTCTCAATAGTTACATAAAAACCTCATACTGCGAACATTTCTAATACACAAAACCAAAGGCATAAATCTTTTCAACCTGGGAGTGCAAAAATAAGGAGGGTCTTACTAGTCTGAATGAGAAATTTGTCTCTAGCCATGGTACATGTATTTTGGGTTTATTTTCCTAGAATACTGTATGTGTTTGGTTTGACCACACCATAACAACTCAAAAATCCACAGTGTCATCAGTCCATCTTTAACTTATAGAAACATGGAAGTGACAATTAAAGAAACAAAAATCCAAACTCAAAGCATGTCTCACTCCTTGCCCAGGCGAGATCTTTTAAGATCTAACATTGCAAAGCAGTCAGAAAGCCCAGCAAAGAAAACCACTGACCATAAGACCTGCATGAACTCAGCCCTTAAGAGGACAAGCTTAGCACTGCCTGTGCTCACAAAAGCCCTCACTATTAGGACACATTTTCCTCTCTCAGAGACAAGAGCAGACTCTGTTGTTTCTGTCATGTTCATGAGATAATAATTACTGCACTGTAACGAAGACAGCAAGTAACTTTCAGCAGGACTCACTCCACAAGTCCAAAGCACTTCCACCAGTCCAAATGGGTATTGGAGAAAGCAGTTTTTTTATCCTTTACGGTCACCAGCCTTTAACTGCTCTCAGCCTCCCTGTGATGACAATTGCATTCATAAAAACATATGAGGAACTATTACAGGCAACTGATCCAGTCTTAACTAGTCCAGCTGTGCCTCCCCACCAAAAAAAAGTGTCAGAAGCAGCCATTAACAAGTTATGGGAGGTAAGAGGGAAAATTTCCATACACAGCACCAGCAGCACACTAAATCACACAGCAGAAAGACTTAGGACAAGCCATTCATTACCATTCATTTCCAGTCCACAATAAAGGAAAACAGTTATTAAATGGAATTAGTAACTTGTCCTAGCGAAGGGTATGTGCTCAAATTTCTGAAAAGCATCTAAAAGGAACGCATTAAATATGAACTTAATTATAAAACTAATTCCTGCAGAATAGTCTTTGAAGGAGGCATTCTAACTAATTGAGATCCACAGTTTGTTTCATGTGCACGTAATCAGCTTTTAATAGCAGCATCTATAAATCAATTCTGCGTCTGACTGTAGGTCTGCTGAACTAGCCAAATTAAATCCTAGTGGTTTGTGAGAAAAATGAGGGCTGAGGGCTAAAATGAGGCTGAAAAATATAATTGGCTCAATTTTATTTCAATTTCCTACACTAGGAGGGATAAGTGTCACAAGCATATATTCACATCCCATCATTTCCCATACTCAAATTTTTGGTTAATATTTTCTTAACTAGGGATTTACAGCTTACAAAGGGCAACTTTATATTGGGGTTTTTATACCCTTTATAAAGGGTTTACTTTATATTGTTCTTTTATTTAAGTAACAAATATAGACTAAGCTGCACCCAGCCAACGGAGCAGCATGCAAAGTCAATCCAAAAGCAGAATCTTTCCAAGGCTGACAGAGTACAGCAGGATTTTAAGTGGAGTACAGCGCTTTCAAATTCAGGAATTGCATTCCTGTAATGAAAAATGAAGATAGAAAGAAGTAAAACAACCTTTATTAGACCAAAACCTTGCTAGACATGATACGAATTACAACCTTCAGTAAAAAGGCTGGTTGTTTTGCTATTTGAACTGATACATAAGATCAGCTCAAAAAACATTTTGGGCTACTTTGCCTATAAATTTGTCCATTCCCTTCTCACAAATTCCCAGTTGTTTCAGAGAGAAAAGGAAAACAAGCAGCTGTAGTTTTCCAAACCCACGTGAACCTGAGTTGGTTTCTCCAAGGCAGTAGGAAGGAGCTCTGCAAGAGTCTGGGGGAAGGTGTTGCAGTTCTACCTGAAGTTTAAAAGACTGCAAGATACAGGGTAAACACTAACGCCGTAGGACTCCCACTGGGCCATTCCCCAAGGGTGTGCTTAAGCTGCAGGGCCCAGGAGCAGTGCCCAGTTCCCAAGCCTGGGTGAACTCCAGGACTAAAATTGAAACCTACGTCAGGACACAGCCAGGTACATCCAGACCTCTATGCACCCAAGTGCCCCCATAAGCTGGATCCAACCTGGTCTCCCCAGAAGAAAAACTCACAAATGCCAGGAACAAGGACTCTAGTAATTAATTTCCCAAGTGGCATGATCAGGACCTTGGCATACCCCACAGACTGTTTAGGGACATAGCTCACAAACTGCCCTTGTAGTTTAGACACCACCATGGTGTGGTGTGTCTGCCTTCTTACTTCCACTGAAGAAATAATTGAGAAAGGATGCCTGCAGATAGAAATGCAGTGGATGGGAAGGAGAAAAGGAAGAGGGCAAAATGCTCTTCAGCTGAAACTAAACAATCGAAACAAAAACTGACTTGAAGCCAAATCATTAAATCAAATAAAAACAAGAGGGGAAATGTCACAGTTTGTTCTTGCAGCATTTGGGGAGGTTCCAACTGCCTTTGCTTTGTAGCTTCCTCTGTTCTGAATGTCAGCTACAGCTTTGGTGTGTCATCCACCAAGGGCTTTCCTCCAGCTCAAACCATATGCAAAGTCCCAAAAGTCAAAATGGACTGACACAAAAGACTAGAAGACCTGTTTCTGAAGACATTTTTCCCCAATTACACTGGCTTTTCATACTTATAGCCTTAAAAAACTGTAATCATATCACTTCTGGCCAAAATTTGGCTCACCTACGTGCTACATACTTTGATGTTTAAAGTCATTTTGGCACAGCTAAGAACACTAATCCACTGTGGGACAAGAGGAGGGAAAGGTACTGAGAGCCTGGGAAACTAGGCTTGAAGGCAGTTAGTGCTGATCTGAAACAACCAAACCATTATTATGGACCTAATCTCACTTGTTTAATCAGGAGTAGTTGGTGCATTTGTCTAAATGATCATGATTTCATTTAAAGTACTTCACTTGAAATGTTTTCTTCTCCATGGTCAAAGTCCCCAGAGAATTTTTGCTTGGTTTATTAAGCTTGTTTGCTCTCTTAAATTGTTTTGTGGGTTTTTTTTGTTTTTTTTTTTTTTATGCTAGATGAACATTAACAATTGTCAACTATTAAAAAAAAAAAAAAAAAAGAGAACATATTTAATAGGGGGGAACCTTCCATCTGGTATGGTAGATAGAGATAACTGAGTGGTAGCAAACCCTCAACTATTTTTGCCTGCTCCTTGCACTTACTTGGATGACTCTTTAGGATAGACTGCAAATCCATGACTGTCTATGGAAAATAACAGCTGTAATATAATACATATTCCCTGTGAACTGACAATAATACCACTCAAATCTGCCTAGAAGCATTCTGCAAAAAACTAGTTTGGGGGTGAATATACTAATGGCTGGGTTAAGCCTCTGAGCTTATACACCAACCAGCTGCTTCTAGAAACCAAGGCAAGCCAGATGTGAATGAATCGTTCTGCGATGGATTAGGTACCACAGCTCTCAATCTCAGTCTTAACCTGCCAGAGCACAGTGCTAAAACACTTAGACATCTTTCATCTTCCCTGGGGCTGTTGTCCCTTCAGCAAAAAAAGGAATGTGCACCAGGATTACAAGTGGGAATAATTTTCTGTAATGTAAAGCAGCCCAGTTGCACCACAAAAAGTCAGGCGTGCTCTTCCAAAAATGTCAGGTCCATGAACAAGGATATCGTGACTTTTGGACTCAGTAGGCAAAAAGTAAATAAAAGATAAATAGTTAAAAAAAGGTTCTAGTGACTGTATCTTCAATAGCCTATTTCTGACAATTTTTCAAACCTTTTGCAAATGAAAGTGTAAGAAACCTAATCGTAGGCAAACCTGAACTTTGAATGTGTAGGACTCCAGATTAGAAGTCTGTATTCTCAGCACAGGAGGCTCAAACAGCTGATCTGCTAACAGGCAATACAGATCCTGCCACACTAGATTGTTAATAAAACAACTGCTACCAAACTGCCACAGAAAATGGGAATGTGCTCTCCTGAACATTTCTGAAAGGGATTTTAGAAATTTATAGATCAACACACAGAGAAGCACCACACATCCAGGAGTACTATCAGGAATTTTTAAAGGCATACATGATGCAGAAAACTTCTATTCCTTGTACACCAGAAATACTATCCCTTTCAGAGAAACTATTTCATCATGCTAGATACTATCACCAGGAAAGAGAGTGCTACTCAGTGGGGACCTATTGCACGACAGCAAAATAATGAAGATAAAAGACTTCTGTTCTTGTTACTGAAATTCTACTCCTAGGAAATTAAAATGTGTGCTGTATGGTATGCTCTGAACCATGTATTTATTATTGTAATGCTTTCCGGTGATTTATAGGTTCCAGGTTATCGATTACATGATGCAACAGCTTTTTTGATTACCAGTTTTTCCTAGCCTATACTCCCAACACTATTCTTAAATCCCTTTGAAGTTTTGAAGATGCTTTGTATGTGCTCCCTCATCGGTAGCATCAAGTACTGCTACTTAGAATTATGTTGTTTAGGTTTTTCACAGCTAATACCACTATAAAACCTACTATGTTTGAACAAGGACACCAATGTAGCACCGAGTGGGATTTCTTTTGTGTCTTCGTTTCAGTGGAGGCTCCAGCTATATTTAAAAGGTTACAGCTACTATAGCTTTATAAATATATATGTGTATATAAACATGCACACACAGAACTCCCTTTAGGCACAAAGCAGCTTTCTAGAAGCTGCTTTGAGAACACCTTGAATCCTGTGGAGAAAACCAAGCCTGCCTTGTTTTCCTTGCAGCTGCCATCTGTGGCTTATGCACCTAGTTATGCTTAGCTGCATATTGTCACATGAGCACTTTGTGTCAAACTGACCTAGCAACAAACAAAAATATCACACCAAGAAATGCTGTTAACACTGGGACATTGAAAAGCAGAAGAAAAGCAATGCATCATCTTCCAGCCCTACTGGTACTGTAATAAGGGCATGACACACATGAGAACTGCTAAAGACTGATTTTATTTTCAGTCCCTCATTGTATAGCATGGCCAGGATTTCAACAGTTATTCAAGTCACGGAAAGGGGGAGGACAGGAGGAGGAGGAGGAGGTAGTGCTGCCAGCCTTTTCCAAATGAAAAGGAAAATGTTTACCAAAGGTAAACAAAGCCTAATCAATTAAAAACAATAAAGTACAAACTTAATGGCAATAATAAATCATGCAAGCAGATTGTGCTAGATGTAAATCAAGCTGCATTACATGCCCTACCCTTCTCTCTGAAGATATGACACAACTCAAATTCTCAAGTATATCACATTGTGGTGGTGAACTATCATACGATGACACACTGTGTAAGATCAGCACCCACAATGGCACCTCTGAATTAGGATCATGCTTGGTGCAGGCCTGCCAATACCCTCTCAGGAGCACACCACATCTCCCCCTCACTTGGTTCTCACTGTGCAAGTGTCACTAAGACCTACTCATGCTCCCTGCTCAGTCACCTTCTCTCAAAACCTCCTTTTGTTGTGACCAGTATGCTGCTCCTGGGGACCTAACTCGTACAGCCTGTGTTTTACAGACTCATTTAGGCTGGGAAGGACCTCCTGAGATCATCTAGCCCAACTGTAATCGTTTGTGGATGACCTAGAAGGTCTACCTTTTTCCTCCAAGAAGAACCTGATTCTCCCTCTTGGTAGTGATTTGGATCTCTCATCCTAGTTTTCCTTCATCTCTGGCTTTCTAGGACATAACTTGTTTTGCCTGCATTAGGGTTAATTGCCTTCAGCTCACCAAAACTCTACATGTTAAGAATTTAAGTCCTGATTTATTTTCACACAACACAATAGTGATCTTAAGAAAGCATTAACATGAGATCATTTAGTAGATGACCACAACCATGTGGTCTGCATGAAAGATCAGCTTCCGACACAGGAGAATGGCCAACAGTCACTGACAGATAGAAAGCTCCAGAGAACTTAAACCTGTACCCTAACAGCAAAAATAGAGCAGGGCAGGGGGAGGGAGGCCACCACTGGAAAAAAACCGTATCTGAAGCACGCCAGACATATCCCACACCTGTGTTGTTAGCCACAGATCTCCAGCAGCAGATTGAGCAAACAGCAGCAGATGGGGGGAGAAGGCAGGAGACTGAACTGTAAAGAGAATTCAAGCACCAGCAGAAACGGGAAGTGGCAGAGAGGCCACACCTGAGGGCAGAGGAAGGACACCAATGCCACCAACCACACCGGCATACTTGGAAAAATCTCTACTCACAGGATATCTGTTTGATGCCCGGAAAAGGAAAGCTTAGAAGGTTTTGAATTGGGAACATCAAAGAGGAGAGATACCAAGGAATACCATACACACAACTCAGCTGTGAGCAGGGCAGACAGGTAGAAAATACATATAAGACTCAAGCCAACCATTACCAGAGATTTTAAGAAAGCTGAGAAAAAAGACCAGAGTTCAGATTGTCCAGAAGTTTTCATTTAAGTCAGGTATTAATGGAGTCCATGCTTCTGTGAATGTGCCTACCAGCTCTAATGAACCAGCTACAGGTTTAAACTCATGCCAAATTTATAAGCTTGGGTAAGTTAAAATTATAAGGTATTTCCAAACCCTAATTTTAGGGTTATTTTACTCAGGCATCATCAAAATATACTTAAGTGCACCAAAGAACAGGTTTCAGGAGAGTACAAAGGCACCGGTTTGATAGTTGTGTACCAGGTGTTTGATGCTACCTTGTGTCTTTGAAAAATTCTCCCTGTACTAGACCAATTTCACCAACACCCCCAATCTCTAGAGTGCAGAAAGACTTAAAGGGTCATCCACACTGCCTTAGCCTATTACCTGAATGTAACACAGTTACTGCAACAAAGCTAATGTTTCCAATATATTTTATTTCATGCTATCTTCTAAAAAATCAAAAGTATGGAAATATCCACCACTTCTTTTCAGCAGCTATTCCACAGTCTAAACCAGTTCACCATGAAAGTCTCCTTTTATCTTAAATCCTCTCCATTTGTAGTATCATTACATTACTCTTACCTCTAACTCTTTGAATACTAAATAATTCCTTCGTTTTAAACCTCTTTTAAATCTTCTAATACTAGACACTTATCATACAACACTTTTGTCATTTCTTGGACAAGCTGTACATACTCAAGTTCTTTCAAAAGCTTTTTTACTAAGCCAGTCCTTTTGTTACTGTATAGTCAGGTTTGCTGTTTTTCTCTTCAGTGCCTGAAATTCATTGATATTTTTCTGAAATGCAGAAACCCAGAGTGAATGCAATAACCCAAACACAATTTTTTAAAAATAATTCAACTTGCAGATCTCTTACTCCCATATGCTTTCCTTATGCTAATGATGTGTGCAGGGATTCTTAATAAGAGCAACACTGAACAGGGTACACGAGGTTTTCCTTAAGTCTACCCTCTTCCTTGAACAAGAACTGAGCAAACCTAGGGACTTATTTCAAGTTCAAGGCATATTAGTTAATGTTACAGAAAATCTTAAGAGTGCCTTTGGAACAGCCAGGGCACAATATGCAAATGCCTGCTTAGGGAGCTATTAAAACACAGATTATTGACCTCAAACCTAGAAAAGATCCTTTGGAACCCTTCTGGATCATTACACAGCTGTATCTAGAGACTGATGGACTTCCAGACAGAGTCAAGGCTGGTACATGTCGTCTTCTCTTTTAGTATAAACACTCCGGATGTTACCACCATCTAATTATACTTAAATAAGCATTTATGCTGGGGAAATTGTATCAACATTGCTTTAACAGAGTGAGCACCTCTACAATTGAAGGTTTTTTTCTTATTATAGTCCATGTTTTCAGAGCAGGAAATAGCCACTCAAATTCCACTAAAAGAGTTCTCAGTTATGGATCACTAGCAATATTGATTGTAATGGCTCCCTTGGAAACATTACAGTCTATCATAGCAATGTTGGTACTGCAGCAAATATGTTAATCTGCTAAAAGCCTTTTGAACATTGTGTCTTCAGAAGTCTCTTTTAGTCTACTGGTCCTTTTGGACCATGCCCATTGCTTTAGCACCTTGCAACAGCCCAGAGCTGCGAACAGCAGCTCATGAGATGACTCAACCTAGAAGTCTGTTTTCTAAGCTTGTGCGTCTCTCTTAAGTCATCAGCATCACACCAAGTATGCACCAAAAAAGAAAAGCAAATAAAATGTTAACAAATAAGAAGAATTTTTTGCTGTAAAATTCTTCCATGTTGAAAACGGCTACAGAAATTCTTTTCTATCTGAAATACCTGAGTGAACATTCAAAATAGGTATTTATTTTGGAAAACATGTCCAGGCAAAAAAATTAAAAACTAAAGTATCCTTTCTTATATTTCTCCTCAGATTTTCCTGAGAGGAAATTGTTTGGACAATGCCAAGATGGAAAACAAATAGCATTTCTTAAACATTGAGACAAAATATAGAGGAATTTGGACAAAACAGAGGGACAGGGAAAAAAAAAAAAAAACCCAGTGAAAAATCCTTTTTCACCCCTTATTCAGCTGTACCTTAGAAGCAAAGGTAAGAGAATACAACTGCTCAGTGGATCTGCACCTTGGCACAGAACCAAACAGGACAAAATATAGGGAAGAGTCACTACACAGAAGTACAGTTTTCCATGACAGCTATATAAAATTTCCAGCTCTTATCCAACAGTTTTAAATAACTTATGAACTCAGTCCTGTACCTCCCTTAAGACTCAGTGGAAACAGTAAAGTTAACCATACTTGGAGTTATTTTTCCAAGCCAGCACCTGTATACCCTGGAGGATACAGACTAGAACATAAACTGGGGAGGAGGGGAGAGTAGAAAACCTATCTATTTCCCACATCTTATAAGCAAAACGTAGGGGAAAAACAGACGTTACGCTTGATCTAAGAGGGATGTGTAGGAAATGCTGCTGTCCTTTGTGACTTCTCACTGGAGAATGAGCCATGCTGCAGTGGGGGGAGAAACCATACAAAAAAGATTAACCTAGCAAGTCTCAGGCACACTTTGTGACTACAGAACTATGCCACAGCAAAAGCAATTACATAAGGGTAGCGAGACCTCATTTTCCCCTGTCACCACCTCTTGCTAATGCAGTCCTCCCCCAGCAATATGGAAAGATGCACTTGACAGCTACCTAGAAGGGTCACTGTCCTCTCTCTCGGGGCACACGTGCTGCATGTGCTGGGTTCTCTCTGGCACGCAGGACAGATGCTGTCCTGCTGTCAACATCACATCTTTTAACTTCAGCCAACACCATCGTCCCCTGCCACGCTGCCAGGAGGGGCTGCCAGGGGAGCAGCCACCTGCACCTGCCTGCTCTTGATGGGGACATCAACATGGAGAGAGGCTCTGGCCTCACTCCTCTGGCCATCAGGGCCATTCTCATGGCACCAACCAGGGCTCTGCCCCACATCACCACACTGACACTGTCTGAATGTATTCCCCTTTCATACATGCCCTAGAGCTGTACGTCATACTCATCTCCAGCTTTCCAACAAAAATGCCAGGTTGAGCCCTGAGGTATTATAAGCCTCAACAAGGATTTTGTATTTGCAATATTTTAGAAGAGGCCTCATTGTAAAGGCAGGAAGAAGCAAATGCAATTCTGTCTGCCATTCATCAGTATGAGTTGTTTGGGGCAATACTGAATGTATAAACAATACATGGTTATTTGCATTAACCTGAACAACCAGACACTCATTAAAAAAAAAGTTTTAGAGATTCATCATTGTCCCAACAGAAAACAGACCCCCAGGGACTTCAATTTACTGCAGGAACCAGAAGCAACCTGGCTGTTAAAAGCACAGGCTTAAGCACAAGGACACAATAAAACCTAACATTGCTTTAAATGGAGTCACACCCTGCTGATAAATAAATGCAGGTATTAATTCAGTCCAAAGGCTGAAGTATCAGAGACTAGAGACGTTAGGTGCCCTACCAAGCCCAGGCAAAGCCACCAAAGTCATGCTGGAATTTAACAGACTGAAAGGTGACAGGAGCCTATATCAAGACACATAGAAAGAGATGAGTAGGGAAAAAAGGACAACAAAATAACACTTTTGTGTAAAATACCTTTCCTTGGGATGAACAATGACTATTTTTAGAGCTGAACTTAAAACAACTTCGTTGCTTAGCATTTATACTTCCGTGATAGTAATGCCTAATACACACTCTCAGCAACAATATTTATTTGAAACTTTCAGCATAAGACAGTTGCAATCCCCAAAGGCCACAGGCCAAGCTTTATGTCATTCCTTAACATTATTTTGTATCAACTCTGCTCTAATGACTGCATTCAGGGATTACAAGCTTTTCTTCTCTGAGTTTCTGTATCTGCCATACATTAGGTCCTCATTAGCTTTCCATTTCCCAGCCCTACCCTCTGCTGTACCATTACAACCATCAATCAGAAGCCCATATACTTCTTTCTTCCATAACTTTTTCCCCTTTACTTAATAGATAAACCAGCATAACCAGTTAGCACACAACACAATCTCCAGTACTGGGCATATTCATGAATATTCATCAGGTCTAAGTGCGTCATAGTTCTCTATGTATTAAAATTCATGGTTTAGGATTGAAAAAGGATGCAGGATCCTCACATGCTACCTCCCTTTTTGGGCAGGGTCTTCAAGCAGCAGACACTTCACAAACACCTCCTCTTGCTACCACTACTCCTTCCCAGAGGAGGATGCTGAAGATGAAGTTCTTCTGGAGCAAGGGGATGTCTCACAGGAGCAGCGAGACCAGCAGGCTCTAGCAAGAGCAGCCCAGCTTTTCAGGGCTCTCCTTCAGCACCCAGCCTGGCTCCCCAGCAGCATCAATCACAATCGGGGCAGTGCCCTACCACAATGGTTACTGTTTGCACAGGTGCAGAGGTGACTTGAGAAAGTTCCAGAAATGGAAGGCATCAAAGGGAAAGCTTAGGCTGTTATCCCAGTGTACCAAAACCTTTCTGACTACCACATGGTCATAGGGCAATTGTTTACATTAGGCATTTCTAACATCAAAAAACAAGCCAGTGCTTACTGAAATTAAACTTTGATTAAAACTTTCGTTATCTACAGATGATGTCTGTGCTGGAGGTCCCACATTTTGAGGATTCAGTATTTCTGAGAGAAACCAGTTTGCATGCAAGACAAAAAAAAGCTGCCGAGAGGTATTCACACTGCAGCCAGCTAAGCCAGTTGGCAACATTAACATCCTCTTTCCCAGCTGTCTGTTACCACTCCTCTGGGAGATGGGTATAGCTGGAGAAAGGGGATTTTACAGGACTCTCTAATCCATGTCACTGCAGTCAGCCAGGTTCGCTCCTGAAGCTGGCTGATTTTGCCATCAGCAGACATGAGAACACTCATATAATCTCTTGCTTTGGAAAAGTTGTGGGGACAGTAACCTCTAGCTTCTGGGCAGTGACGAGCAGCTGGGAACAGCAATATTTTCAGCAGGCTCAGCTGGAATCTGGAGAAAGCATCTGTCCATAGTTTCAATGACAGGTGGCAAGGAAAAAGCTCTGTGTGTGAAGTGCATAGGCAATGTAAATCCTATTTCTGTGACAGAAAGTTTACTCACCTCTGCTTTTAAGGCTTTATTTTTAGCTCCTTTATTTAGTAAATGTCCAGAGATGACATCATGAGACAAAATAGAGTGAACTTTCCAAAGGGATATAAGAGAGTAATATTGTCTTGCTAGTATTTTAAAATAATGTGCTAATGATCCAGTTATACAACAACAGGTAACAAATCACTTATTCCAAGAGCCCTGTTTTAGGGGGCTTTTTTATGCCAGCAGTTTGTGCCGGCCAGCACCAATTCAAAGAACAGTACTGCCGAGTCCTTTCATTCATCCCACTGACAGATTGAATTATTTTCTGGTGTTTTATAGCACATCTTGACCCCCATCAGAATATACCATATTTTGCCTCTAAAATTGTCCTTCCTCATTGGAAATAACAAAATATTATTTATAAGCATGTTATGAGTTACATAGCCTAACTGGCACAGAAAAAAAAAAAAACAAACAAGCAAACAACCACTGAATAAATTCCCAATTCTGCATTCAGGTACACAAGCTCTCACATTTTCATGAGTGACATGTCCTTTTTATCTTTTCCTTAAATACAAGTTCCTGTGTTTGTAATCATCTGACTGCACTCTTCTGTCCGTCCACCTGTTTTCTCTTTGAGGAGAATATACACCTTTTCACGGGCACATACTGTCCTTACACATCATCATCATTTTTGTTGCCTCTCATCACTTGATTTACAGTGTACCTTCCACCACTCTCCACTGGTGCTGGAGGCAGTTGGAAGGTGTCTCCAATACTCCACACACACACTCTTTGGACAAAGACAGTGTGATGCACAATATCTGCTCTCAACAGGAAAGACCCAGAAAGACTATCAAAATATTCTATCTATAAAATACATATAATACAGAATTTAAGGGGAGGGTGACAAAAAGTTACTGCCTAACGAAATGCCAGAGGAGACTAAGTTAGTCCTGCAGCCCTTCTTTAGACTGTCACACTTCAGAACACCCTTTCCTCCCACCAGTTGAAATATCTGGCGTCACTAGGACCTTGCATGTGCTTAATGCTGTATCTCCTGGCATAGACTTGAGTCAGTCATCCAAAATCCTCATAATCCTTCAGCCTCTGTTGTTGTGGTTTTGTCTACCTCTTCAAATTTCCCTGCAGTTACATATGCAACAAGTGCTCTTGTAGCAATATGATTTCCATATTTGCATAGGAAAATAGCTACACCGGACTTTCATCTTCACCTATCTCCTCAAATCCTATTCATGCAGTATACTTACAAAAAAAGAGCTATGAGAATGACAATTTCTATTTCTCCAAAAGCCTTCTTAAACTACATTAATTACACTTCAGTCCACCCATCTGATTTGGGCTTTACCCAAGTGTCATCCTTGTTTTGCAAAGGGAAGAACAAAGGTGTTGAAAATTTCACCGACTTATGTAAACAGTTGCCAACGGAGAGACATTTGTGACATAGATATTCTGACTTCGGTTCTGCTACTCTGACCAGCAGAGGAATAATTTTCTTCTCAACATATTTTGACATAGTAATATCTGCTGTTGGCTAGAAAGTGCTGGCAGATGTTCACATACAGCAGCACTAACATTTTTGAAGACTTCCTCCTGTTTTCTATTCATAATTGCATCTTCCCACAAGCTACACTGGAACGTTTTACAATTACTTTGCAAATCACATTTCCAGAAAAAGAAGTCCCTGCAGCCAACTAGAGCCAGATTACAGTGGCATTCTGTTGCTACCATCCACGACAACCGAGGAGCATTAGACACCTAAAGAGCTTTATAATCCAGCACCTAAATCTGCTGAAGTCAGGAACACACATGCACACAAAAAGTCCAAGTAACAGCAAATTTCAAATGGCTAAAATTATTTCTAAATCGAGAACTGTATAAGGAGCAACCTAAATTATCTAGACTGGACAGTCACAGACTAAAACTACCTTTAGAGAGTAACTGCTTTCTGTTTTATGTGGCCTAGAAATACAAGTACCTCTGAAAAGTCAATTACACAAGGGAGAATTTGTCAGAACAGCCAATTAGATGCTAAACCCCTATATTGAAAATTGATGCTACAGCTAATTAAGCAGTCAAAACTGACTTTTTGCCTAGAAACCGAAGAGACTTTTCTGCTTTAACTATACATATAATTTTCCCATCATATATCTTTAATTGTCTATTACCTGTTGGCAGTTCAACATGCCACATTCATAATTTCCTTCTAAAATATAGAACAGCGTTTAGGACTTCTGAATGGCTTAAGCTTAGGTAAAGTAAGGCTTTACATCAGTTGAGAATGTGGTCTATCAAAAAGGCAACATACTAAAGTGTTGTAAATATGTACATGATACGAGAAAAGATTCGCTATCTGAAGAAACCAAGAGGCAAAGGATCACAAGTTAGAGCTTCCAGAGTAAGTTCACAGATAATTTAAAGTCATTTGCATCATTCTCACAAAATCTTTTTTGTCTAGGACTAAGGTTTTAGCTGAAATAAGGAAAAACCCACGCAGACAAACCAAATTTCAAGTCAACACATACATGCATTTGAAATTCACACGCTGCAAATACATACATTGTGAGGCACACATTGCAGCAGTGTTCCTAAACTGCAAGGTCTAAGAGCAGAACAAAAATGACTGAGTGGACCCAGTGGTCTGATCAAGGAAGAAAACTTCTCTATTTCTTAATGCAAGTGCAAAAATGAAAATCTCTCTGCTCAGTAAGGACCCCATTTACTATAAGAAAATCAGCAGTCATCTTATGCAGTAGCAGGGAAAATTATCTCCAGTCCTGCAGGGCATTAAAGACTTCCTAAGGGACACGGAGTGACTTCAACCACCATTTAGACACAAGTGTTTTTATCCTTGTTATTCCCCCGATTGTTCTCTAGAAAATGAAAAGGTTGCTGTGAAAATTTAAAACTCCTGTCTTCTTTTGTTACAAATAAACTGCTAGCCCATTTGGGAACTATGTACACTCATAATTGCATAGAAGGAGGGGAAAACTTGAAAAAAAAAATTCTTTAGTAGCCCAGTATTTTTTTGTCCTGACACTGGGAAAATATATTCTTATTCTTATTCTTCCAAACCTCTAATTCTGTTACCACAAAGTGAGTTTCAACTTCCCCCCACTGCCTCATCCCAATCTACTATAGCACAACGGGGCTTCAAGACAGAACCATACATTAAAAATTACATCTATTTTAGGACACAAATCTCACTGACACACAAATGCATTGCCATTCTAAGCAGTCACCCCCTTCACAGAGGGCTCTGCTCTGCAGCCACAAGCCCATCACAGATGCTTAAAGCCAGCATGTGCCAGTGTTTTTGAACGCATATGCCCATGTGTCTCCACATTCATGTCCATAGTGACACATGCTGGCTGTTCCGGGGAAGAACACCACTAGAGAGGTCACCTTAAAAAAAAAAAAAAAAAAACAAAACAAAAAAAAAAAGGGGGAAAAAAGCGCCTTTGGCAACTATTAGCTTCTGATAAATTATCTCATTAATGCAAACATGAAAAAGAAATTCCCTTTCCAGATCTTATCTCCCTTGACTCATAACTCTTCTGTACGTGAAACACAGCCTCTTGCCTGTTGCACTAGAAATCTGTTCAGATCCAAGCTGAAACTCCTGGAATGACACAAGAAGCCAACAATCAAGTTCCCCTATCTTAAAAGTGCAAGCTGATGTGGAGATTTGCTTGTGCTTCATCAGATGTTGAGCCATATTCCTTGTTCTTCTTTAGTCATAGATGATAAGGAGCATTTAATCATCTTTCAGAGAAGACACTTGCTTCTAAAGGCCAGTTTTAGGCCTTTTTTTTTTAAATTAAGATAGAGTTGTTTTTTTTTCCCTGAACATATTGCTAACTCCAGCTTCATTTAACATACCAGTATGTTATTAAAGTGTAATTCAAAAACACACTGATAATGAGCAAGTGTATGGAATGTAACCTATGCTAATATATTCAGCAAGATATTGAGAGTTATTTTACAGTCTTTTATGAATTACTATATAAGAAAGTTTAATAATTTTTTAATAAAACTCCTGAATGTATTTTTGAAAGATGGAAGACTACTATTTCATTTCTATTCCCAATATTAACAAAGAAACAATCACAAGCACTAAAAAAGACCAAAACTCTTTGTTTCTCAGGAGGGGTACAGAAGCTCCAAAGGGCCATTCTCCTTTGGCAAAAAGAAAGGGTGTTCTTATTTCCAGCCATCTGCCTCCCTCCTCCGGGGCACTCCATTTCAGCAATTTGCTCGATTCACATAAAACTTTCAGTGAGGTTTTCCTTCGCTGGAACTGGGGTATGTTTAGCGTTTCCCAAGTAAAGCAGTAGAGTGGGTGGTGCTATTATTCATCACCGCACCCCACGACTCACAAAACATGCCATCTGCCATCGCCGTTCCTGCTGTACTTTAATTAAGCGTCTACCAGTCAAAGAAAAAAAAAAAAAAAGGGGGGAGAGAGAAAAAAATTGTAAAAAGAATGGGAGGGGAGCTGTAAAGAAGAGTGGAAGAAAAGCAGGGGGGACGCGAAGTGACGGGAGTGACGGGATCGCGATGTCTCAAAGCGAGCAAACCTCTCGCGAACTGGGGACTTGGGGGGTGCGCCCCATGCGCGGCGCCGGGGCCCCACGGCCACGGCCGGAGTTGCGGGGCCGGGCGGGCCGGGGCGGCCGTACCTGGGAAGAGGAAGGCTTTGCTCCCGTTGTGCAGCCCCGGCACCTGGCGCACGCCCTCCGTGGAGCCTCCCAGCTGTAGCTCGGACAGCACGTCGATCTGCAGCGAGGGGTCCACGCCAAAGCCTGAAACTGACCCAGAAAGTGCCGTCCCCCCCCCGCCGACACCGCAACTTCCCGAGCCGTCCCCCAGCCCCGCCGCCGCTCTCCGCACCTGCGGCTGCCCAGGGGCCGGAGCATCGCCGCTGCGAGGCTCCGCCGGCCCCGCTCCCGGGTGCTCTCCCGGCGGGTCCAGCATTCGCCTACCTGGCCCCAGGCAGAGGAGAAGGCAGAGCGTGCTCAAGCGGATGCCCGACTCCATGGTACACCGATGCGCTCAGTCCATAGTCCCCCTCCTCCGGCTGCTGCGGGCGAAA
>VZRO01003376.1:59051-102284 GCA_013397915.1 Daphoenositta chrysoptera | reverse complement strand
GGGGAACTTTGCGGGGAGCCGGCGGGGAGGGCCGGCGTCCCCCGGAGGCCGCGGCTGGCAGCGGGCGGCCGGCGCTGGCCGTGACCCTCGGGGCGCTCTCCCGCCTGTCGCCGGTGCTCCTCTGCCTGTGCTGAAGTCACCGCTTGGTTCCCGTCCCGAGATGGTGCCGTCCAGGGTCTGGCGAAGCCTCCGCCTGATCTTTGGGCACGAATAAAAATAATTTGGGAAAGGCGTGGGGGAGGGAAGGGAAGAAATCAGGACGTTTGCAGTAGCTGACTGAGATGGGAACGTGCAGAGCTGGCGCGGGGCTGACACCCGCAGGTTCGTTCGCCCTGTCGTAAAGGACGATTCTACACAGCGGTCCTATCCTCTTTAACAAACCCTCCTCCCGCCCCAGCAAGTGACATTTCTGTGCCGTACTTTGTGTGCCTATAAAGGGGGCTAAGAATAGCCTTATTCTTCCCTTGCCTTTCATAGACTCCCAATGTGCAGGGTAGAAATGTCTTGTTGCCAGTTTGTCAAATTCTGCAGGATAAAGGGTTGGGGGGGTAATTTATTTTTTTTCCCTAATTTCACATGCATGTCAGTAAGACCCTGACGTCACCTGGTGATTCCAGTATTGTTTCGTGACCTCCCCCAAGTTCATCCATCCTCTGTGGCCTTTGCAAATAATAAAATCTTTACAAGTAACCTTTCACATCTTTCTCAACAATAACTATGAAGGCTGAAAGGGAAAGCAATTCTTTCCTTTGCTTTTTTGGTTTTTTGTTGGTTCTTTTTCCCAAGATGACCATGGGAGTCAATGGTGAATCTCCTTTCCAGACTAAATTAACCAACTGATATACTAAGCACCATACGAAGCAAACATCCTCTTTCTTATAAGAAAGGGAAAAAAAAAAAAAAGGGGAGGGGGGGGTCTATACATGAAAGTGGGAAATGCAATCTATTCCTTAACCCAAATCCAGAGCATGGGAGTTGTTAGAGTTCAGTTCCAGTGTGCCCAACATGCATGTCACCCTCAGAAGAGCTACAGACTTCTTCTCCAGTTGATGGAGCCAGTACAGCCACTTCACATTGCAACTGGTGTGAAAACAAACAAACAAAAAAAGGAACCCTGCTGCTGGTACCACCCGTGTAACTGGTCACACAGCATCCCTGATGTTGTATCTTGCATAGTCATAGTCATCAGTGACATCCCACCCCCATCCCAATCAGCCCAGCACCTCTCCTGCACCAGAGCTTTGTCTCCAGCCTGTTGGTGACATGGAACTGTGCTTCCAAACTCGTGAAATCCACTGGCTGCCAAAGCAGTCTTAACAAATGATGGGTTTCCTTGGGAGAGTTAACCGGCAGCAGCCACAAATCAGTGATTGTTTTCATGCTATTTTAATCACGTTGGTTACAGATAAGTCAGCCAGAAGCAATTAATTTGAGAAGAAATAGGTTCAAAATCTAGAACAATAATGGTGCATAATGAGCCCCGCCACCAGTTGAGTCAGGCCAACAAGTGAACAAACCAAAAGAGGCAAATATCTGCCCAAAGTCCTTTGCAGTTGCCAGCAGACAGTGACATTTTCCATTAGCCAAGGCTGTCAAAGCAACATAAGCATGTAAATCAGGGGAAGTCCATCCCTTTAATAATCTACTTCTTTCTCAGTAGATCTCCAAGGAGTGGCCATTCATATTCACATACATGAAAAATCACTCAAAACGCCATCCAACCTGCTTTACATATTCCCCCAGATCTATGTGGAGCCCAGGGCAGACATTATACAACTACATGGAGCTATTTCTGCTATGTGAAATTTCAATAGGGACAGTATTCAGCTAACCAAGAAGAAAGTGAACAGCAAAATGATAATTTTTACCAACAGAAGGAATATTACATTGATGATTACATCTTTCAAATAGTTGTCTAACCATGGAATCACTTTCCGATCACTCTAAAAACATACAGTTTCACAGTCTTTTGGGGCATGTCCCTTCTTATATTTTAACAGTATGGAAATACCTGAGAGAAAACTGGTTTTGTACCTTCAGATGCCTGGAATGCTGTTCCTTTTGATGGAAACTATGTCTTTTAGCCAAGAGAACTACAAACACTTCATACTGAGGCTCACCATACTCTACCCCACACATGGAAAGGGCAACAGACCTAATAAAATGGTGCAGCATATACATTTCTCTAATAACCATGCATCAGTGAAAGTGTTTTCTGTGTTAAGCAAGGGTTCTGTCTAAAGAAGCCCATTTCAGATACTAACCTTTACATGTCTCAGCAATTTTCAAGGCTCTCCAGAGACTAGATGTCTCAGAGGTAGTTCGGGTTTTGTTTGGTTTTGGGAGATTTTTGGTTGGTTGATGGGGGGTTTTTAAGTTGGTTTGGGTTTTTTGGTTGGTTTGGTTGGTTTTTGATGAGTTAAGAGTTTTTACCCCTACAAATGCTAGAGGTGAGATTACTCAAGGAAACATCTGTAGAAGACAAGACTAATCTTTTGCACTTGCTATGGGACTTCTCCTGTGGCTTACTTTGAAATGCCACCTGGTCACAGGTATTACTACACCTACAGTAGAAGGACTTTCTCTTTACAAAACCTCTTGGATGAAATGGCATCCTGTAATCCCACAGCGCTGGACATGTCAGCAATAACACACACACATTTTGTCCAAGAGACAACCCTGGAATCAGTCACCACATCTAATATTCACAACAATTTTCATATCAAATGAAAAATTAAGGGATGTGTTACAAGCCCCAAATTCATGAATGACTTCATTGCAAAGGGAATCTCATCTTTATTATGCACATATTAATTACACTCATATTAATTACGCTCATATTAATTACACTCATATTAATTATATGGTAATAAACTGAACCAAGTAGAACTCTTAAAGCATGCAGAAGACAATCCTGCACCAGGAAAGCAACACCTCTCTTACTGCAGCTTATGTGGGTCTATTTATTTTTAAAGAAAAACATGAATATTTTATTTACAGTAGTTTTATCCATGTATTTCTATGCTGGAATCTGGAGAGTCCATGTGAATTTAAGAAATACATAAGGAATTGTCACTGACCTACTTATAAAACACTGATGCAACTTTTTTTGAGAATATATTGCAAAACACACAGAGTTGTTTACTCAACACTATAACGGCGCTTTAATGCAGCATTTATACAAAAAATATTTTTTAAATATGATGTTCCATAATTAATACTTTTTGAAGTGGAACAAGAAGAATAATCTGTTGTCATAGAAAAGCAGCTTTTTAATTTCAGTAAATTTGATACTGCTGGGGATGAGGGCTTTTTATTAGTTACAGTCAGGGAAAATGCAAGAGGCAAATTATGTTGCAGCGCTTTCTGTTAATACCCTTCAATGTGGACTTCTCTCTTCACCATTATGTCATTATGATCCACATTTTCTGTCTATGAAAACAGTAATATGTAAAAGCTGTACAGTTGTTGTGTGATGTGTAAAATGCCATGAGGGACTTAAGTGAGACCACCATACCCATTTTCACTTGTTTTCTAAATGATGGCTTCAACAGTGAAGAACAAAGCTCACATGCTGTTTTTGAATAAACCCCAGTTGTTTATCAGATAGTTTTTTCTTGCCAGCTTGCTGACTAGATCTGTGAACTTCTTTTGGGGTACTCTCTCCCTTCAGCACATATGCCCCTCTATTTGTATCTGTAAAGCACAGAAGAATGTGCACAGTCTTCTTTTCCCAATTCCCCGGATGCTTTCTGCCCTTTAGCAAAGTCCTCTCACACAGGTGCTCTCTCTTTCCCTCCTTCTCACACAAACTTGCGTGCACAGCAGCTCCTTTGCTCATCTTCTCCTTGCAGTTTGTTAGTCTTGCAGCCTCCCTGAGGTGAGAGCTGGTACCAGTTTTAGCATCCTGCACACTGCAGGCTACACTCTGCCTTTCTGACCAGGAGAACTTGGATTTAAATCCAGCAATTGGCAAAGTTCCAGCAGAGACTGACAAACTGAGTAAGCTACACACCCAGCCATGACAGTACCAGCCCTGTTAAAAAGCCTTGGCATCAAAGACATCCCTCTCAAGCATGCGTCAGCTGAGGAGACATCACCCAATTTTAGCTACAGTTATGAATGTTTCATACTGATTTGATATCGCTCCACTTGTAATTGCAAAATTTACTTGCTATCAGAAAATAGAGCTGTGAAACAAAGGCTATAGCTATTTAAGGAACACACCTTAAGTCTCTGAATGTTTCATGTCTTCCTGGGGTTTTATACCACCTTCACTTGATTATGCTTCACACCTTGAGCCTAAGGTTGCAGCTTTGGCAAGCGGACTGGTACAGTCAGCAGTGGAGAAGCTGCACTAGGAGTGGTGGAAATCATAAGGTTGTTGTGCAGCTGCATTCTTCTGACTGCAGAAAGAGAAATGGAGGCAATCACAATAATGAGAGGTAGAGATGAAGATATTTTTCAGAAGTTTTCCCAAAGATTCTTGTTTGATTCAAGGGCAAGGAAGAAAGGCTGAAAGTGCCAGTTGTGCTCTCTTTTTCCCAAATTTGAACTTAGTTGCAAGGTCCCCACATTAACCATCCTTGCTAAAGTCTTGTTTTTTATACTAGCTTTATTTTCTTCCTCCAAGAGAGTGCACATCCCTTTGATGTAAGGTAGAAGTGATAGACTGCCCTGCTGGCAGCCTTCACACATTATGATGCCTAAAAATGTCTTTTCACAGAAAATGTCAGCTAGGATTGCTGGCATTGTATTTGGTGCATAGAACCATATGAAGTAAGAAGAGGATAGTTCATAATCAAGATTTAATTATCTCAGTTCTGTCAGTCCAGATCACAATAACAATTAGGCAAGATTAGAGTTAAATTACCTTGACCTAACTGTGCTCTGTGTTTTGATCATTTTCTCATCTGAAGTATTATCCCCTATTAAAAAATGAGTCAGCATATCAATCAGAGATATTTATGATAACAAAGCTGGCATGAAAAGGCTTTAATCTTGTATGTTTTACTCTTGTAATGGAGAAAAAAATCTATGCAGCCCTCACTACAGCCAGACACTGGTTGGAGTACAAGTCCCTAAAAGAAGGTGGGTGTAATTTTATTCCACCACCTAATATAATAAGATAATTCCCTCTGCAAGTACTAAAGTGGAGAGAGAATTCCTGGTAGTAGAAGACTTTCTGTAGAAAGCAAAGGGAAAACACCATCTAGTATCTGAGAATCAAATTAGAACAAAATCATACTTGACAGCAGAATTTTTAATGACCACAAGAGGCTCAAGGAATTCTCCAGGCTTTATTGCGATTAAAAGAAGATGCCATTTTGGAGAACACAGGTTCGGATTTGACACATAGGGGGAATTTTTTGCAGCTTTAAGTCATGGTCAGAGTCAGTGGAGAGATTTCAGGCAACTTTGGATCAGGGACGAAATCCAGACCCTGTTCCCAGACTTCAACCCCATCCTCAGATCCCACTCAGAACAGACACTGGAGATGCTGGGCTCTCCTTTCCTTTCCATGTGCTCAGGCCACCGTATCAAAAAATTTGCCAAATCCAACACTGATAGTTTAAAAAAATCCAGTCTGCCTGGTGTGTTCTGAGTGGGACTGCCATGGAACAGTCATGATCCATTTAGTTGAGCTAAGCCAGATTTTGGCTCTTGCATTGAAGAGAGAGGAAAAAAATAGTTTAAAATGTGCTTGTGACCTCAAAGGTACAAATTTTACATCTCCTAGTATAGTCTAATTGCTTCTGCAATATCAGGAGAGAAAGTATCACAGGATCTCTTACACTGCCTGACAAGTAATAGGCTTTTCACACTTGATCTGTACAGTTTTCACACCCAAAGTTACATATATTAGGCAAATGGAAATAGTTTCAATGATTCTACCAGTCTATCAAATAACTGAGAAGGCTTTCAAATGGTGTAGCATTGTGTAGTAGCATTAACACATTATCAAACTCCAGTCCTTAAAAGACTTTGGAATTCTCCTGCCTAAAGAGAAAAATGTAGAAGAGAGGGAACAACCTGGGTGGTGAGGGAGGTGTTCACTCTCTGGTGCAGCACCTGAGGCACATCTGGCTGTCCTGCTGGGAGATCTCTAAGCCGTGTTAGCTCAGGTACTGCAGGGCTGGGACATGCTGGGTGCCTGCCAGCACCAGGAGGTGCATTAGGAGAGCACTGCACCCTGGCAGAGCAGTGCCTGGAGATTTCTGCACCCTGTGGCACTTCAGAGACTAAACATGCCCAGCCCCAGTCTCGCCAAATCTCCCTGCAGCCAAAGGGAACCCTGACTTGCATCGTCAGGAGGAAGAAATGCACGCTTCCTGGGTTAGTCCTACAGGGATAAAAGAAACCCCAGTTCCAAAGAGCCAAAACAGTCTGGTAATGAATTTAATACAAAATTCTAGAGTGTAAATGTTACATTATTTTGGCATTGCTTTATGAATTTTTATTAGCTTTATGAATCTTCATTCATATAGCTAAACCACTACTGAATATGATACTAAATAAATTCCATTAATTAATTTTTTGAACAAACAAAAGGAAAAGAAAGATTTTTGCCTGTATGTTCTTAAAAATAGTCATCCATAGACACATATGTTGGATCCCACTCCTTGTCCCCTTAATAGCAAAAATGCATGTAGGACTAGGATGACCATGTTCAAGTACCTGCTTCATCTGATTACAATATCTGCTTCACCCTGGCTTGTCTCTACTGCTAGTGAGCACCTAACTCTTCAGTTATTTCTAGCAGAAAATGATTTCTTCCTAACCATAAAATGCTTGATTAGTCCTGATGTAAGTGGTCTGTTTTTCAAAAGCCTGAGCTCTAGGCATTTCTCATGAACATCACTTGTAATTTCACTCATTACTTATTCAAGCACATATAAATCTAGAGATCATGTATTTTAACAGGCTTGGGTATGGGAGGCAGGCTGTTAATCAGGACAGATGGTGGTCAATGTCTTCAGTACATAACCACTGATGGAAAAACAACTTTAGAAGCTGGGAATTCCTTGCCTTCTTGGGTTTGAGTTCTAATAACAGTGTAATATTGAGAAATAAATTAGACATCTAAAATAACATCTTCTTGGATGAGGGGAGGAGGATTCATCACAGGTGCATAAATAACAAAAAGGTACAGAGATACAGAAGGGGAGGGTTACTGATGGTTAAGAAATCAGTACTAAGTTGGGAAGAAATGAAGCAACTGTGAATAAGAAACTTATTAGAAGGGAATATCAAAAGATGTTCAATGATTAGTTTGTTTAGAGGAAGATAAAGGCAAGAGTTAAATTTTGCTACCTAAACCATTGAACAGAACTCGGCATGTGTAGGAGAAACTGACTCTTAGCACACAAATTCTAGATCTGAGAAAAACAAATCTAGTGTCGTAAACACAGCACATACAAAAAATGATTAAGCAAGAAGAAATACTATGTGTAATGGAGTTCATTAACTACTGGATTTGTTTCAGAGAGTATGGTCCCAAGTACAGTAATTACAATGAGAATAATTATGATTGATTTACATGAATATTTACCTTGAAGCTGATAGAATTGCAAGTCTGGGTGAATAGACTCATATTCAAGCTCGATAACTTGAGCAAAATATCAGCATTTTAAGATAAAATATCAGCATTTAAACCAGGTCTTTTTCTCCAAGAGAAATAATTATTTTTTTTAAATGTTATTTATAACTTTGGAGTGGAAGCTATTTATAACCTGTGCTTTAGCATATCTCCACAGTTCAGAACAAAGAAGCGAGGGAAGGCATAGGATAATTAAATGGTAAAATTCCAGGATTAATTTTTATCCGCAAAGCATCTTTCAGGAAAGGATACTCAGTTAAAGCATAGCAAATAAAATGGAAGATTTGACAGGCAAGATACAACTCATAGAACAAGTTGAACCTCAGAAAGCACACAAAACCACTCAAAGGCATGATGACAAAGAAGCAATGCAAGTAAATCAGAAATGGAAAGCTGCGTAGGTTTACTGGACTACTAAGTGTAAAGAATTAAATCACAGGGTGAGGAAAGATTGCAATGAAGGTAAATGATTCATCTGGGTGTCAAAAAAGAAGGGCTGAGAGTGAATCTTTACTCTGAAGTTACATGTAATGGTGTGAAAGCCCTGTTGGGTAAAAGATAGTAAGATTATCAGTGGTGTAACAACTTCAGAAATATATGTTCCAATAACTCATAGTACCAAATGGAATTTATCGGAGACTCTGAGGAAATCCGAAAAATGGAGCACAATTTCAACCTACCATAATTTATCATTAAAGATATGTAATTCATCATTAAAACAGCCACTCTTCTGGGTAACTGGAAAATGGCCAACACTGTAGCAATCTTTAAAATAGCTCTTAAGAATGACCCTCAGAACAGAAATCTAAAGAACCTTAATTCATTAATGGGCAAAATAGTTGAGAAAATCACTTAAAATACTTATAAAACCCCTACAGCTGATACGTAGGAGATAGAGAAAAAATCAGGAGGAATAAATTGCAAGTCAGCACTGATCAGCAGAGATAAACTGATATAATTAGCAGTGACTATAAACTATGCTTTTCTAACCTGTTCAAACGTTACAAAGAGGTAACAAAGTATTGACTAAAAGAGAATCGCAAGATATGCATTTACAGAACCATTTGATAGTATCATTCACACAAGGCTTTTAAGGAAACTCAGTAACCCTGGGGTAGGAGATAAGGTTTTGTTATGGGTTAAAAGAAAGGGAAAAGGATGGGGATACATGGCAGATGACTGGGATGAAAAGGTGGTAAGTGTGAGGCCACAGGGACTCTGCCAGAGGATCACTGCTGGGATTAATTCCACTCTTTCTCTGGCCCCATCTATTTATTAATGACTCGGAAGAGAGGGAATACATTGAGATGGCAAAACTGCTGACAACAGAAAGATTTTAAATTAGATAAAACTAAGGTGTCTGTAAATAACTCTTGTAACTTGTTGCAAAGCTAGCAACAGGAAAGGAAATTATGTTCAGCATAAGCAACTGCAGAGATATGGCCATTAAACAAACTGCTTGAACTGCTTAAACTGCTTATACTCATTAAGAGGGTCTGAACAAATTATGGGAGAGCCTTGCTGAATTGCATGTAGGACAGAATGACTGTATTTTCTTGCTTATTTACAACAACAGGGACTATTTTAAAACAGCAAATAATGCTAAGTAACTCCTGCTTGTCTATTTAAATAGTTTGGATTTTGTTTTATCTGAATCTTTCCTACTCTCTGAGTGTTACTCCATACTCACAGTGACATACCACCGCTGAGAAGGGCAGTGTCTGCCTCTCTCTTCGTAGCTGAGAAACCTTGGCAAGCAGATGGTTCTGAACAGTGGGGCCAGCTAAGCAGTCTGTCATAGCCTCCTTCCATCACCCAGTCTCAGAGCCAGAGGACTCCTGCTGTGGCAGCTTTTATATCTCTTCATAAAAAACACCGACGACATGCTAAAGATAGCCTCTGCTTACGTGGGGCAAGCCAAACTCTGCACAGAGGAAAAAAAAATGAACAGCCTTTCCATATGGCAAGATATTTTTCACAGATTACAGTGCTGTTGGAAGGGGCTTTGCTGGAAGCTCCTCTTGGCCAATCCACTGAAGAATTTCCTTCCCTCTTCCTGACCCCGAGTGACTCCAGAAAACATGATAGGCAGAAGAGGAGGAAAATTCCAGAGGTGCACTGAAAACCTTGTGCTGGGTTTGAGCCTGTTTTTTCCTTGCACTGATATAAATGTGGAGTCAACACCACAAAGTCCAGAAGAGATGCCTCAGCAATAGGGCTGGGAGAGAGAGCAGCATGTGCAAGGAGCAGCACTTGGGTCCTGAGCACATGGGTACTGCTGGCATGTCCATCTCTCCTGCTCGGCCCTGTTCAATCCTGAACAGAAAGAGGATACAGCTGACAGGCATGGACTGATTTCCCAGGACTATGAGAAGACTCTACATTCTTGCCTTAATATCCTATTGTCGCCATGCTTCAATAAATAAAATAAAGGTAAACATTTTCTCACCCCCATCATGAAGTTATACATCAGTGGAAAGGGGAATTCACTTCTTTACCTGTTGACTGAAATATTCCTTAGGGGATGGGAATAACTCAATAAGGAAAACATTAACCCAGAGCAGCAAACCTTTTATGAAAGCTTGGGGGGAGGGAGGAGAATAAAGGGCACACAACACAGAAATGGTAATTACTGCTATCCCATCTGACCTTTCCTGCTTGTATATACCTGCATTTCCCTTCATTTATTACAGTTTGAAGTGTCTTTTGAACACAGATTAGCAGAAATGCATATTATCTGAGCTCAATGCCTTTTACCCTGATACTAATTCCTTCACAACTCTGCTGCATATTCTCACTGGGTACATTTTGGAGCATCATCTTCAGCAATTTTCACAGCCATAAGGTACGGGGGAGCTTATGGCCATCCTATGGTCAATCAGCTTGTTCATCTCTCCCTCCTCCAGTTCATGAACCCCTTTCCTACAGCAGAAGTTCTGGTGATTAGTCTTCAAGGGCATGATTTTGCACTTTGGATTATTAAATTTCATGCTGTTTCTGTTCTGCTGTTCCACAAGGTCATCTAATTTTTCCTGCATAATAATCAAGTCTTCCTCTGGACTGTATTAGCTGTACATACCAGCTTTGTGTCATCGGCAGATTTTGTAAGCGCACATTAGTTCTTACACCAAGGTCACGAAGGAAAACAATGAGCCAGACTGGGCCCAAGGCTGCCCTCACAAGGAACAAAGCTATCGCTCTGCACTCCTGTTATCCAGCAGCCTCATCCGTTCTACAAGGTCAGGATTAATCCCCTGTCATTTCTTACTCAAATATTAGTTCCCGTGAAGCACACCCAGACTCAGTGCTTTCCTTAAGGCTAGAGAGATTCACTCCGCAGTTTATTTGCTTTTATCTACCATATTTCTTCCCTAAGATCTTCTCTGGGGTTCAAATAGGATTTGTGATTATCTCCCTCCACCACTCCTTTCTTTTCTCTTTTGCTCTTGCCATGAAGCAGCATGTTTCTCTCTAGGGATGGTGCCAGCAGAGGACAAGAACTCTGCCACCATCTCCTGGGGAGAAAAGAAGCTACTGATCAGGTAAAGTGTCAGTACAGGTAGAAGTAATGTTTGGGTCATCACCCAGCCCTGCTTTTGTGCTGCTATTTTTCTTTTTCATTAAATCTTCAGTAGGTTTAACAAACATGCAGGTTCAATATTACTGGGGCCATTTCTTTCAAAGAACTGGAGAGACTCTTACTGAAGGAAAAGAGCATTCAGGAAAAGCTCCCTGTACTGACAAGGACTCCATATAGATCCTTGAGCTTTTCCAAAATGAAAGAATGCTGGGGCATAGCAGGGAGGATGCTCGGCAAAGGCAGGGCTGAAGGCCAGGCCATGCAGAAAGCTGAGTGAAACTGCAGCCTGGGGACTCAGAGAACAGAGAGGGAAGAGAGGACAGGACTGCTGAGCAATGACAGCAAATATGCTCATCCACCAAAAAATGAGCAGGAGAAGCTCAAAGGGACCAGCTCCCACATCCACCGGCTCCTCAGCCAGATGAGGGAGTCAGTTGGGTTGCCTGTCAGATACAAGTGCAGGGCTCTGACAGCTCAGGACTTGTTGAGTTTTTTATATACATGCAGCTGCCTTAGTTTGTATAGATCAGAGCAGCATCAACTCTCCAAGCCTCTCACTGCCCCAATGTAAGAATCAACCCGGCAGCCAGCAAACACTTCTCACCTCACCCAGCACAGCAGTGGAGGAAAAGATGTAGTCAGGATTAGGGCCAGCAAATTATTTTAAATGTTTGCCCTGCCCGTGGCAGATTGTCCAGGTTTCCCTTTTTTTGTATGTTCAAACCCTATAATAAAATTTCTGTTTGTTCAAGGCCATCTGCCTAACTTAGAGTTTGGGGGGTGGGGAAGTGTCACCTGCTTCTTGCCCAGGCTGGAGCTAAGTTTCCCACATTTCCAAGTGGGTGGTGAAGTCAGCCTTACTTCAGGTTTTCACTAAGCATGGCTCAAACTTGGATGGAGCCCCTCAAGCTGCCAGGCAGCGCTGGGTGGGGGGCTGCATGAGAGCAAGGTTTGTTTTTCTGCAGCCACACCAGTGCAGCCCAGCAGAGCCCAGGTCACAGCTGGCTTCCACCTGGCCAAGCCACAGCAGCAACAGAGCTGCTCCTCACCTGACAGCAGCATATTGTGTGAATGTGCCTGCTGTTTGCTTTGCCTCGGGAAGGGGTGACTTCCATCACCCTGCCATCCTCATTCACATCCCAGTGCTATCTCCATCCCAGATCCTGGGAATGGGATTCATTTACTTTTTGGCCATACCTGGATTAACCTTTCATTTCTATCTGTCAGTCAGCAGCTCTTCTTGTTCTGTTTTTATTTCACGAAGTATAGTATCTCCTTCTATTTTTTTTTTCTTTAGTTTTCTTCATGAGGTGCTGCTTGGCAAGGCTTTTGAATGTTTTTAGTTTATCTCTGCATTTTCTGACCTTTGAGACCTAGCTATCCCAGCTTTCAGTTCCTTTTCCATTAGAGACAGGTTTCTTCCCTTAAACACTTTTGGTGGGTGCTTATTTTTGCCAGGTGGGTCAGCTTTCCTTTCCTACCATTTTCCCCTTGTGTGTGCAATACACAAGAAAAATCTTAAATAATACACTGACTTAAATTAACTCCAAGCCTTCACAGTAAAATTTTTGAGCTCTTAACTCCACTGAGCCTTATTTCACACACACACAAAAATTGCCATTCTGAATCCAAAACCTTAGTTGCCAACCTGTTTCAACTGATTTACAATTGCCTCATCAAAGATGATTTTTGACAGACAGTTCATTTGTAACTCTGTAAGATTCTGAGTTTAAAACAGGATCACCTCTGATTGATATAGTGACCTTCTAGCAGAACATGCAGACCTTCTCATTCAAAAATACCAGGACTTTACAATTTCTGGTAGCATAACTTCCCAGACTATATGTACAAGTTAAAAACTCCTACCAACAGATAATTGTTCTAGCAACTTACAGAGATCTCCACCATACCCACAGCTGAGCCTGGGGACATCCACAACAGATGGCTCTGACAGAAACATATTTTCTTCTCTGTGCCTTCTGTTCATCACAAAGCTTCTGTTCCTGTACCACTTATTCCCACCATAAAGCCCTTCACGACTTAGCAGTACCTTTTCTTGCCCTTCATGATTATACAGGTTTCCCATTAAAAAAACCCAAACACTTAAAAAGTAGAGAAGCTTTGATGGCTATCTCCGCAGCACTCATATTTTACTTTGACTCTTGGGATGTTTGCTGTTTTTCTGAAGGCCACGGCTAACAGCAGGCAATTGCATGAGACTATCCGCTTTCATTAAAGAAAAAAAAATTTAAAAGAAACGAGAAAAGTGTTTGTCACTTATATTTGTAGATAAAAGCTTGAAAATATGACTCAGATGCACCTGAACACTCTAAAGCAAGAAATGAAATGAGGAGAGACCTGAGATTTTTTTTTTTTAAAAGCCAGCATAAACAATGTCAAGAGATTTGGAGTCTGAGCCATGGTTTTAGAGAATTGAACCTGGGGGCAATACCATGATAAATGGAGGCAGAGACAACTGAAGCCAGCTCAATGCCTGCGTGCACTGTGGAAAAGGAGAGGTGAACCTGTGCACAGAAGTGACCTACAGGATCACAATCCTTGTATTAAAATTACAAATTGTCTTCTATCCTTAGCACCAGGAATCGTGAGGTGAAGCAGATTTCATGACCTGAAAGTCTTTTCAAGAAGCCAGGAAAAGGGTACAGAACATAGTTTCACATGTAATAGACTTTGAAATATTTTATTACATGTGCAGTGATGTAGAAAATGGTTTAATCAACTACTGTGTGGTCCTTATCTGGGGAAAGTTTACCATACTGTTAAGATACTTCATATAAGCAACGTGGATCATGTCATACTAATAGTGAAAATGCTGCAACACTCCAATAGATGAAGAAAATATGTAGAAGCAAAACCTTTCTTCCTTAGATCTCAAAGATCTCTGTGATGCAGTGTGCTTGGAGCCAGTATAGGTAATACAAATTTTGCAGCATTCATTTTTGTGTGTATTAAATAACTGAATAAAATCAATTGGAAGAGACACATTAGCATACACAAGGTGTTACAAGAGAACTGTGTAAACTTCTGACAATCACATTAATTACACAACTAGATTTTAAACCTGGGCAACTAAGGAAAAGCTCATCCAAAAACATAGTAATAAGCGTCTTCCTTTAATTTCTGACCTAAAACTTACTTTCTCTTCTTTTGTCCTACTTTTTATTGTTTTTCCCATCCTTGGGTGTTAATAATACACTTGTGTCATTTTTCAGCTGGATGTAGAGACCATGTGGATGCCATCTTACCTTAATGTTCACAAGGTTATCGTAAATAAAAGAACACAGAACATTAATAAGGAGCAGAATAACATGTTATACCATTTTGAAGAATTCACACTACTGTTATTCATCTTCTGTGACCATTTAATAGAGGAAGTGTCTGAAAGGACAGATGGGAATTGAAAGCAATGCGCTTGGAAGAAAATGGAGATTACAACTATGTCTCCAATAATTTGAAACTGATTCTCAAGCTTCTTCAAAAATAAATGCAGAGCTCAAGGTCAGAAAATACATTACTTAGAATCAACCATTAGAATGTAGAACAGCCCCACAGCAGATTTTGGTGTCTGCAGATATCCTACATTTGTCTTCATCAGCAGTGAAGTAGCCAAGTTCCTGCAAGTGTCTTGGAGTACTGGGATCAAGTAGTTTATTGATTGCAATATACAAGTAGCTATGCAGTGGTAGCAAAACTGCAGATACCCAGCTAGACCCCAAAGTCACAGACTAAATGAACTCAACAAACTCTAATAGGGATGGTCTGTTCCTATGGGAATATTGTCTGTTTGTAAATACATATGCATGTGTATGTGCAAATATATATGTATATCTCAAAGGACTGGAAGTGTGATGATGGTTAGCTCTGACGAATTGCAAAGCCTGGGACCTGGCATGACAAAAATTGTATGGAATAACAGTTGGATACTGTTCTGCTTTTGGAGAAAGTTAACTTTCTCCTGAGTAGCTGGTGTAGTGCTGTGTTTGGATTTAGTATGAGAATAACGTTGATAACACATTGATGTTTTAAGTTTTCCTAAGTAGTGCTTATCCTAAGTCAAAGACTTTTCTGCTTTCCATGCTCTGCCAGTGAGGAGCTGCACAAGAAGCCATGAGGACCCAAACTGGCCAAAGGGATATTCCATACCATAGTCTATAAACTGGGGGGAGTTGGCTGGTAGCTGCCAATCGCTGCCTGGGGACAGGCTGGGCACTGGTCATTGGGTGGTGAGAACTTATATTGCACATCACTTGTTTTTCTTGGGTTTTGTTCCCTCCTCTCTCTCTCTTTCCCCCTGCCTCTTTTCATTACTGATATTATTATTGGTTTTATTAATTATTTTACTTTATTTCAGTTATAACACTGTTTTTATCTCAACCCACGAATTTTAGGTTTTTCCAGTTCTCCTCCCCATTGCACCAAGCTGGGGAGCTGGGGAGCAGTTGCATGGTACCTAGTTGCAGTCTGGGGTTAAACCATGACACATGTGCCAGTGCTGATGGATTCTGCCACTATTTGGTAAGCCACATCTGTCAGTGCTGGGCAACAATAGAGTGGAGAAATGTTTCCATGACAATAAGTATCACTTCTTTCTCTCCCCTCCACTCCTACTCTTCCTACGTCCTCTTGACTTGCATTCATAATTGCTCTGCAAAAGGTCAGTAGCTTGCTGTAGATGCTTTTGGATACCAGCCTATCAGAAATGGTGACTCTGCTCTCCAGTTGACATGCTGTGAGGGGGTAGGTGACATGGAGAATCTCTGGTCCTGTTGGACCAGGTAGCCAACATGAAGCTACTGTAAAGACTGAGCTCAGAAAAGTGAGGAATGAATTTCTAGCTCTCCAACCCATAATTATCCCATACTTCAGTATGATTCAAAATATAATTTTTGAACAGCTTACTACACAGTCTTGATTTCTTCAGAATCATTATTGCAATCTGGTTTTAGGAGAGAAATTTGTCTTCTTTTGCATTGCTTAGCACATTTCTGTCTTGTACTGGTCTGTCTCCTGTGGTCTTGACCTGCAGTAGTCTATTTCTTACAGCCCTGCAGAAGCACTTGGCAGATCTAAAGTTTTAGTTGACCTCAAATTGTGTTGCTTCCTGTGGGAGAAGTATAGACTGGGAGAGGATTTGCATTCCCACTGCTGTTGGTTTACAAATCTAGCAGCAGCTTCCTTAGTAGAGGGTCTCACCTAGCAGTGAGACAACCTGACACTGAATGTAGAAATGGAGATGGGCAGCAACAGCAGCTTTTCTAGCCCTATTTCTGCCTTTTAACAAAATCCACCACTGTGTGTTGACCAGAGGCGTTAGGAAAAGGCAAGAGTCAGGGATCATTTTGCTCAGTGTAAGTCTCTCCCCGCACCCTCGGGAGCAGCTGTGCTGAATCTCCCTCTCTCCCTCCCTCCCCTGCGGTGTCACTGCCTTGCAGCCCGCTCCAGTCGATGTTGGTTGTGCTGGAGGTACAGGGAGGCAGCATCAGCACTGGGACACAGCACAGCAGCTCCATTAAAATGCAAAGGGAAGGGAAGGACAGAAAGCATTGGGAGACTGATTATACCCTGTGTCTCCAGCAAGGAGAAGAAGACAGACCCTGAAGGGCTCCTGAAGTAAATCAGAGAACCACTCCTCTGTGGTTAAACAAAGCAAACAGACGGGGTGCCAGGACTCTGCTGTTGCTTGATCCAGAGTACTTCTCTGCCCTGTTTCAGCCTTCCCTCATGCCCTGGGCAGTAGCTGCCTTTACTATTTAGATTTAGGGTTCTGAAAGGAAAGGTGGCCAGATTTAATGTCAGGCATGTCAGTTCTTCCAATACTGCTGATCACAATCACGTCTTGACTGCAGGGGCCTGCTGAGCCACCAAGGTGCAGGAGAACCTCTAGATTAGTAGAGTAGACATACAGTTTGGGCTCCAAGAGAAAGACCACAAGAGGTGAGGTCTTGAGGATCCCAAGCTGCTACAGGGGCATTTAAATCATTTTATGGTTCTAGTCCCAGCTTTCTTTTGTGTAATCACTCAGTTCCTGCATGCTGGTGGGATGAACACCAAAGGATGAAACTGAGCTCCAGCTCTATTGTGGGTCTCCAACTCCAGCCAATGTGCAGCAGCTTCTCTGAATGTGAAGGATTCTTCTTCCTTTTCTTCTTTGTCTTCCTCTTCTTATTCTTATTTTGTTTCTTCTTGGTCATATTCCATCACCTTCTGAGTGAGCTTTAAAATTTCAGTCTTGATTCCCCAGTACTTCATTGGAGTAGCTCTATCAGTCACATGTCTTTCCAAATGCAGGCCACTGCGAGACCTCTAGAAAGGAGTCAAACTAGAACAGGCAAGTAAAAGTCAAAAAGAAAAAAAAGAGAGCCCCAGGAGGTACTGAGAAGAATAGCAGCAGACCATAATACGAAGGAAAATAAATATTGAGTTGGGTTTGGAAGACGTGCCTAACTTACACATTTCTTACAACTTTACTAAATAATTTGTGCTGTAAGAAAATAAAAATCACGTTGTTGTCCTAGAAACAAGTGGGTGTGAGGACCAGAGCCCTACTGTCATTCGGTGTAGCAGTTACACTGAAGAAATCTGTTACTGAAATAAATATGGGGCCATATCCTGCTGCTCTTATTTATTTTGGCAGTCTCATGAAAGTTGGTGGTTCATGTGAATAAATGAGAAGGATTTAGCTTGAGGTGACAGGAGGTGAGCCCTCAAGCAATGAGGGAATGGAAGTGAGACTGTCCAAGATTAGAAATCTAATGCTCTCCCTAGATTAATTTAATAGGAAAGACTGAAGCTGTGTGGTGTTCAGCCTACTGTACAGCAATCCATCATTAAAAATGGAAGAGGCGGAGAAGAAAAATGAGAAAAAAAGTAAGACTTCTCTGCAGATAGTTTTCTAAAAGGTACATCTGTCTAAAAAAAAGGCTGCAAGGGTAGTATTTGCATATTTAATCATTGCTTTTTAAAGATCTTTTCACTTCTTTGAAATTTCAAAGCATAAGGAATTTATTAGTTAAATGACATTTTCTATCGCATTTGAATATATTATAGCTTAGATGATAACCTTTATACAACAAGAAATATTTTTTATGTAGTCTCATTTAAAATTGATAGATATACATTCTGTGCTGCCAAATGTTTAATTTGCTACAAGTACTGCCACCATTTTTATTTCTTGTAAAAGGCCTTTAGAACTATGCAGACACAGCATGGCCACATTTGTTAATCTTGTCATAAACAAGCAGCCTTCTTTCATGTAAATTTGTTAAAGGAAATTTGGGTTTGTGCTAAGAGTGTTTGAGGGAAGAGATGGAACCTCAAAAAGCCTTGAATTCACTGGTCCACACCAGTACTTTTATGATATACGTGAAACTCTGTGAAGAGACATGATTTTCCTGTAATCAGTTCACCACATTACAAGTACAATATTTAGGGATGCTGTTCTATAAAAGGCACGGGAACTAGTTTTAGATACCTTCTGGTACCTTTGCATGAGCCACCTTGTAGCCTGTCAGGTTCATTTCAAATGTGCATAGTGTAAATCATGCATTTCCCTTTTGCACTCCATTCCCTGTAGTTATAGCAGGAACAGCTTGCACCAAAACTGTCAGTTTTATAGCAAAAATCTCTCAACATGCAATGCATATTCTGTGCAAAAATGTCAGGGTGCATTTTCCTGATGTGCATGTCATGCATTGTTTTCATCAATCTTTTAGGAGAGCAGGAAAAAAAGCTCTATTTTCCTTTGCAGGCGAGGAAAAAAAAAGAAAGAAGAATAGTTTAGTTAACTTTCCACATGACTTCTATTTTCTGCAGGAAGACGGAGTTGTATTTCATATTCTAGTATATGTTCTACATGCTGCACACTTGTTTCTAAAAATATTAAGAAAACCACATCATGGTATCAACTGAATGTCCAGAGTTTTGCATCTTAGATCTCCTGTCTGACAGCTAAGTGTCTCTACAATTATCTATTGTTTGTGCCAGCTTTCTACCTGCTTTGACTTCTGAGTCATACAAATGCTGCTCGTGAGAAAAGAGAGTAAGTGCATGCCTTGGAACATGACACAGAACTGATTAAAAAACTGGGGGGAAAGTTGGTGTTTTTGTGGAAGATTATAATATTTCATATCAGGTTATAATCACTGCATGCATTGGGGTGTTAGGTAGTGGGGTGCCACAGAGGGACACTTTGGAAGCTGAGACAGGTAGATTGGCACTTTATTTATACACATTTGGGGTGATAAGCTTACATAAAACGGCAAGTGGGTGACAGACAATGTGCCTTCCCCAAAAGAAGCATTTCCCCCATTGCAATTGATAATAGCACACCATGTTTTTAAATCAGCTCTCGTTTGGATTGACTTTCCATTGATGAGAGCAAAGCAGGTATGGATTTATTAGATGGAAAGAAGGAAAGTTCAGAGGGGCTCTAACCACCCTGCTTCATCATCAGCATGACCTGCTGCAGCACGAATGTCTCTCATCTCAGGACATAGGATCTTGTGACATAAAACAACCTTCCTGTTTGCATTTGTGATTGGGTTGGAGCTTTATCTTTCTGTGGTGGAAAACACTCACTTTTTTTTTCAATGCTTCTCTTGTCACAGAAGAGCTGATAAAGTAAATAGTTTTTGGTTAATATGGATCAACATTATGAACACAACAAAACATTGTTCAAGATAAACTGTATCATGATCCTTGCAGAAAATAATTTGATATAACTGAGATTTGAGCACTTTAGGGAATTAAGATCTTATTTGCAACCATTGATCTCAAACAGACAGTCTAGGAAACATGGCCCAATAGAACTAAAGAAATTAGAAAGAAATTAAGGATTGAAATCTAGAGAAAACTTCTCAGTCTTCTACAGGATAACCCAGGAAAGAAAGGTAGATAGGTATATTCATTTCACCTGACCTGAGACATTTGCAATACAAGTGCTTCCATCTGAGCTTATCCAACTAAATTCCCTTTATCTGAAGGAGGCACTTCTAGGTTTTGAGTCATCTGACCCACTTTAGATGTTGGCTTCAGGGTGAGATGATAATAGCACAGAAGACCCAATTTCTCTCTATACAGGAAGTTTAGATGACCAGCTGTGCTGGATTTGGCTGGGGTAGAATGAATTTTCTTCACAGTGGCTGGTGTAGGGCTGTGTTTGGATTTGTGCTGNAGGAGGAAAAGGTGGATATTTGGACTCAGGGAGTTTGTCTTCCCCCATAACTATTACATGTGATGGGGCCCTGCTCTCCTGGAGATGACTGAACCCCCACCTGCCCATGGACAGTAGTGAATTAGTCCCTTGGGGTTTTTTTGCTTATGTGCAGCTTTTGCTTTTCCTATTCTTTATCTCAACCCATGAGTTTCTAGCTTTTACCCTTCCAGTTCTCTCCCCAGTCCTGCTGGTGGGGAAGGGAGCAAGCAGCTGTGTGGGGCTTGGCTGCTGGCTGGGGTTAAACCATGACACCAGCTCAGACCTAGATTTGTACCAATCCACCATCAAGCAGAGCAAGTTTTTACAGCATAAAGCAAGTTATAAAATGGATCCAAGTTCTACCACCACCTTTGCCTTATGCAATGAGACATCTGTACTGGCCAGAGATCAATGGGTCTCTTCTGAAAGACTGAGTCATTTTAAAGGTCTTAACTGGAGCTGTTATCAACCACACTGCATTATCTCAAGAAATGGTGTCTCCTTAAACTGAGGTGAACAAGAAGTATGTACTACTAAGACCAGTTTCCAAGTATCAACTTTGGCTCTCTCTCTGGAGTCGAGTAAAAAGTGATAGTTCAAAAAGATGTTGTAGGAGAACTTACTCAGTTCAGTTTTGCCCCATGATTGGACTGTCAACTTCTGCAGCCCAATTTCCTTGATGAAATCATTCTCTCTTTCTTACCATAAAATTTCCCAAGTTTTACAGGCAAACTAAAGGATTAGAGTCCCTGAAGCTCTAGAGAAGATAAAGCTAAACTAGATTTCTCTTACTAGATGCTGATGAATCTCCAAAAGCTCCACTTTTCCAAAGCAGTCCTCTTAGAAATAAATAAGAAATTGTAGCTGGTGAAGGGTGTGTCAGAGATGAAATGGCAGCAGAGGAGGTGAGAAAATCGAATGTTGAGTACACTCAAGATTCACACCACATTTTAAAGAAAGGTCATTTGGACACCTCGCTTTCCTCCAACCCAGTCTGCTGAAGCCTCAGCCAGAGCCTGCAGCTTCTTTTAGTCCCAGGTGGTGATTCACTGATGAGCCTTTTGGGCCATAGACCAACAGGGAGGTTGTGCACTCTGCTGCTGACAGGGAAGGTTTGCTAAAGCTTCTTTTAATGTGATTTATAAACAACCTCCCACAAACTGTTTGCTTTTTTGGAGGCTGCACAGCATATGTTCACCTTGGAAGGAGGTTGCTGCAGCAGAGAGAGCAACTTCTCCAACAGTCCTTCAGGCTTACACCCACTAGCCCCTGCTTTTTGCCACTCTCCATGATCCCTTCCCCCACACCAGCTATTTTTATTCTAGTGAAAATATCAGCTGTGAACTAACTAAACCTATTTTCAGATCTCCTTCCCCTTAGAAATGGTAACAAATACTGTACCCAAACACTTACAATTCATTCTGTGAAGGGCTCTCAGCTGCAGTGGTGAAATGTCCCAAATGACAAATCACACATCAGCTGAATTCATGTCATAATTTCTAATATGCTCTTTGCATTTTTTCCTTATGGTGTATTTACTTTGACTGTTTTGTCCTCTTGCAGCTGCCTTTTCTTTCTGTACTCATGCTTATTTCAGTCATTTTGTGTTTTATGGGGGCTTTTTATGTCTTTCCCAATATATCCCAAAAGGAGATGAAGGAAGAGAGTGGTTGAAGAAAAGAAACCGTGAAGTGGTACAGAAAAGGAAAAGTGAAGTGATCAGCTTTTGGCTTAAATCTTCTGACGGTTAACATGACCCTAGTTTGGTTCTGCTGCCCTGATGCAAGGGGAGGGCTCATAGATTTGGGGGTTGTCTCTTTTTTCAAGTAGCTTCAGCAAAAGCAAAGCAGAAGTCAGTATGTGTTTCTCCATTATGCTGGTGAATATGGTCAATACACCTTCTTTACAATTCCCTCCTATTAAAAAAAAAAATATTGTATAATCAACAGGGATTTTGTGGCTTTGTTTTCCAGGCTTTTATTAGCATGAGAGACTACAGCCAGTGCAGCAACAGCATAATTACTCTCATTCAGAAAGGAAAAATGCAATTCCTCGGAATTTAATTGGCTACGCTGAATTAATGACCTCCCTGGTCCTAATCAGAAACAATACAAGGAAATATCAAAGCAAGAATTATCCCTTTCCTACAAAATCTCTCCAAATTATGTCAATGCAGCCATTAATTGCTGAAGCCATTTTATGACTGGACACAATAAAACCATCTAGCAATTTTAGAAACCTTTACTAACTCTCTCTGCATGTTTATATCATAGCACCAGAAGTTCCTGCAAAAAAGTTCATCAGCTAGTGTGATCATGCTCACAGGTGAGAGAAACAATAACAACCTAAGTCACTAAATGTGAAATTTTAGCCTGTAGACATAATAACCTTGTTTAATGTAGGCTTAGGGTTTAGAAACTGTGGGTTGGGTGTTTCTAAGTAGAGATTGATAAGAAACAAAATGCAATGAGAGCTTTGCAGGCGTCTCTTAACCTGCATGGCTTGGGTGGCACAGAGCCCTGTTGAAAGAGGATGTTGTTTGACAGGTGGCTTCAGACTGGGCTGGCCAGTGAAGGAGAGGACAAAAGCCCAGTAAACAGTGAAGATCACCACAGCAGGTGTGGGGGTGGTCTGGGCCCTGGTGAACTTACCATTGTTGCTTAGTAAGCTTTTAGTAGAAGCATAAGGGAAGTCATTAGTGAAAACAAATGCACATAATTTAAATCTAATGCTCTTCTCAGTGGGTGTTTTCATGCGCAGTAAACAGGTATTTTCAAATCTCTGCACATTTCTGAATATGACAGTTCTTTACACCTACTTAGACTTGATCCTCTGCATATAACATGTATACACAGGGGATTTCTGGAAAAATTACAGAGCAATCTGAGGAGAGGTATATTTGGAATGCCTGGATGTTTATTATAGTGCCTGACAAGGAACTTTGGGTTGGTTGAGGGGGTGAGAGGTGCAGCCAAACATCCACAGGCAGTTCATGTGCAGCATGCACTGCTCTGTGCATCTAACAAATCCTCTAGAAGAAAATGTCAGAAAGGGGAAACAAGACTGAGAAAACACAGGAAACACCATCTTGATTTGTATCAACTAATACTTCAGAAACAGAAAAGTCAGAGTATCTGCAGCAAGTGAGGAAACAGGGAGAGAGTTACAAGTATGAGGGGGAAACAACAGGAAGAACCTCATGCCTTGGGCTGGACCCTTGGAACATGGATGCAAGATTTTCCTTTTTTGTCAGGTATGATGATGAGTGGGGTCGCTAAAGAGTAAAGTTTCTAGTTCTGATAGAGGCAGGATGTGCTTCATGAAGTGAGCTAGATAAAAATCAGGGCTATTGGAGAACTTCTTTATGCCCCAGCCAAAACATAAAGCAGATTTTGGAGTGGAAGCTGCCAGTCAGAGTGCTATGAAAAGAGCTTTTGCTCTGAAAACCAGTTCCTAAACTTCTCAGAACCAGTGGGTACTTTTTCTTTGCACTTTCAGGCATATAGTCTTCATCTGAGGAAGAGTATCCTAATTACCCCGTGTCTCATCTCATGGGACTTTTGTGAAGATTTTTTTGTATATATGGGATGTTTTAATGTGATAATAAAAGTCAAGATGGAAATGAAAATTTATTGTCTGAGAAGGTTCAGAGTGTGCAGGAAATTAGACCTCATCTGCATGTATGTATTTCTCTCTCCCTGATTAATAATTCCTTCCCTAATCTGAGAAACCTCTCCTTTGGAGTCTGGTATATATGTTCTTGTTTTTAAAAAAGCAAAAGAGGAAAATAAATATTGTGCAATGAAATTCTGTATGTTATAAAATTGGTAACAAGTTTTGGGTGACACACTAAAGATCTTTGCTGTCAGTCTTAGGGTTCTCTTTCCAGCATAGAGGGATATGTGATCTTCCTTGACCATTTCCTCCAAACTTGCTTCTGACTTGTTGCTTACCTGTCCTTATCCTGAGGCTATTTCATCTCCAGCTCCTGACTAACAAGTGCAAGTGGTTTTGCTGCTTTTTTAGCTCTAATTTTCTTTCAATTTTGTTAGTCTCTTTCCTCTCCATTCAGTTCAATTGTGCTTTCTTTTACAGAAAATCTGTATTTCCATATCTCAAGATTTTTTTCTCTGTGCTAATTTTCCTTACAGAAGTATTTATTCCTCTCTTCAATCCCTCTCCAGTCTGTTTCTTCCTGCCAAGAAATACCCAGTCTCGGTACTCATATTAGAATCATCCAAACTTGTCATCATGTCCTTGCTTACTCCCTAGTCTCTGGTCTCCTTCCCCATGCTGGTGGGCAAAACAATCTCTTTCTCAGTGAATGGCTAGGCTGCTTTAGCCAACACTGTGAAAATAACTTTGCTGAGAGGCTAATCTCAGGATGGAGAATTTCAAACAAAGCAGACTTTAACTTGGTCATAAAAATTGGTTAAAATGGTATTTTATAATCAGACAGGTTTTGTGCTACAGGCCCCAGGTATACTGAAGAGTCAGTTCTGTAAGATTACTGAAGCAAAGTAATCTATTGAAAGTGATATAGTGTACCAGATACACTTAGTCCAATTTATAAAACATAACGTTTCATGGCCAATATTAATTTTCTCTTGCTGCAATACATGGTTTTATTTCATGCTTCATTAACAAGTGTAGGTGTTCCTGACACTAACTCAGCTCTTTCTAATTAGGTCTCATGCATTCATGCTCTTCCTCCTACAGTGCAGAACAGGGGGAGAAGGTGTTGTTAAGAAAAAAGGGACATCCCTTATTACTCATAGGCCTGAGAACTTTTCGTTTCTATTTACAAACTATTCCCAGCTTGGCAATTTCCTTAAGATGGAGGTGGTCAGCCTGCAACCAAATAACCAACCAACCAACTAACCAGCCAACCAACCAACCAACCAACCAGGCCAGCATGTCAAGTTCTGTTGTGGTTACAGGAGAAAGAGTGCCAATATAGGAGTAACCAAACTATGTCTTCTAAACCCATCTACATTATTGCTGGTGAACTGTTACTGGTGGTTCATTTACAACAGCTGCCCAGTGCACAGCCCACCCCTCGTGCTACCAGCTGGGTGCTGCATGAGATAAGGAAAAAGAGGCAACCCTGTGAGGCAGGGTAATGGTTCTTTTTCTTCACACCAATGACTCAGCCCTGATGATTCCCTCCAGGGAAGCAACAGCACAGTCCCACCCATCCTGAGGGGGTCTCTGCTAATGAACTATCATGAACTCAATGGCACCAGTAGAACAGAGGGCTGCAATGACCATCAAGGACTCCAAAAGTGTCCTATGACTCACAGCACTACATCATCCCATTGTGAAACTCCCTGCTCTGGGCAAGGTACCGAGCATTCCTGCCTGGACTGGAGGATATATTATCTGGGGGTTTGGGCACTGGGACCAGCACTGCCACTGGACATCCAGAGGAGGACATGAACTTCCACAAGAGAAGCAGACCTTCCACAGGACCACTGCTTTCAACAAGACTGCAACAACCACTTTATCAGGACTGCAACCACTCCTTAATCAGACTGAGACCACCACCCTGACCAACAGGGGCCAGGCTGTACTCTGACTTTGTGGGTTTAAGCCAGCTTTTCTGTATTGTTGCATTTACTGTAATCTGTCTATTAAATTGTCATTTCCAACTTGAAATCTCTCGCAAAGTATTTGTGTGCGGTTAATTTCTCCTGCTGGTTTACTTTCAAACCAGCATAAGCACTCACATCCCTCTTTCTTCCAGAGCCTCCTTGAATGCTCCCCAGCAGCTGTCCCAGAATAAACACCTCGTTCTGAGGTGACACTGGGTCACTGTCTCTCCTGAGGCTTGGCTGCTCCGTATCTTGTCCATCTCCTGTTGTGGCATGGGGTCCTCAGGAAGGTGCAGCTGAACTATCCCGTGGCCCTGACCTGCCCAAACCAGTAGACTGGGGAAGGCTGGGAAAAACTCTGGGATTATTTTGTACCTAATAGGCCACTGCAATCTGCCTCTTTCACAGGGTCAGCCTCGTGGTGGCAGCCAGGGTTTCCCTGCAGACACCCACAGTGGATGCAGGAGCAGTGAATGCTGCACAGGACAGCTGTAGATTGTCCTGTAGAATGTGGCTCTTAGTGCTATGGTCTAGTTGACAAGGTGGTGATCAGTCCAAGGCTGGACTCAATGATCTTGGCAGCCTTTTCCAACCTAAACAATTGTGTATGTCAAGGAGATGGAGGCAGACCATGGGGCAGGGACTGTGGTATCTAGCCCTTGCCAGCCACTAAAGGAAGCTTTGTGGCCTGCCTGCCTAGAAATGTTTAAACTAGAAAATAAATGTTCCTCTCATGCATCAACAATGTGTTGTTTTTACAGACAAGGACAAACTTCATGAAAGCAATTCCCAAACGCTGAACTGTTTTATCAATTATAAAGCATGTAGTAGACTGTAATCCTCCATGCATGTCAGCGTATCTCCTGTCAACCTCACTTACACCTGTCCTGACTGTCGATAATAATTCCGTTAAATAAGAGGCCTGTTTGTAACATCTTATACTGCCAGAAAAATGTGCTGTTTTTAAAAGAAAATTGAGAACTGAAGTATTCTGAGAGGAAAAAATATCACCATATCAGTAAGCACCTAAGTAAGGACAGTGTATAACACTGAACTAGTATAATAAATCCATGAGAAAATGTCTTCTCTAACACAAGATTGCCAAGTCACATCCAAGTTCAATTATTGCAACGATAGCGAATTTAATTACCATGTTAGCAGTATCATCATACTGCTGGAAGATGCAATTTTAGCTGAGTTAATTTTGCAAAAGTACAGAAACAATAGCATTTAAAGCACTTATGTTCAAAATAGGCGAGACACCCAGATGGGAAAGTAGGGATGAATTGTAATTCTCCTTTCAGAGATGAGGACTGACACACCGAGAGAAGAGCTGCTCTCCCTGTTTTTCTCTTCATCTCCTTGACACCAAGGTCGCACGGAATTATGGAAGTGAGCAGAATTGAGCTCAGCTGCTTCAGAGTGCCAAACCCAGGCTTCAACCATTCGCTACCTAAAGAAGCTTTTGCAAATCAATGCAACAACAAAATTAGACATTTTGACATACCTTATTATACTTAATTAGATAGAATTGTGTCTCCTTAATTGCCTCTATTATATGCTGATTATATGCTGATGACAGGCATTGTGTTTTAAATTCTTAACAAGAAAGCAGGTTTTTAAGTTCACCTTTCAAACTATCTTTAGTGCCTTTGGTTGTATGTAAAAAGTATGGAAAGCTCCTTCAAGGAACTTTAAATTCATACAGCTTACCACAGCTCTAAGAAGGAAGCATTTGAAGGAGTGTACTGTGGTCCTGGACTAATTTTTTTACCTTGCTGCTTTTGGATCATTTCCTCAGCTGTGATTCTTCATTTTTTCACAGAGCTGATCCCAGCTGGTATCTAGATGGAAACTTCTGAGCCATTGACAAAAGAAAAATAAAACCCAACAATGCTCTTGCAGTTATTTTTACACTGCAGCAGGGAGGTTGGGGAAGCTAAGGAAGTGCCAGATGTCAAGCTATAAAGTGGTCTCATATCTTGATTCCACAAAACAGTTAGGCACGCTCTGAGATCCAACTTTCTTCTAGGCAGCAGGAGATTGCATTGAGGTACATGCAAAAGAAATGTACTATAATAAGCCATCCATATATTGCAACCATCTGGGATGCATATAAAGTGTATCACCAAAAATCCTCCTTTTGCTCTACAAATCTATTTAATGGAACAAGATTTATGTGTCCAATAATTAAACAGCAGTAGTGCATGTTCAGCCCTCAGGTGAATTATTTTAGCCAGAATTATGAATGACAAGAGTTAAAACAACTATCATGCCCTTTTTCCGTAAACGATAAAATCTCCTGGAAACAGTCTCTTCAGAGCATTGTTTTGTTCTAAAAGTTTGTCTCCAGAGAATGAAGTTTGCCGCCCTCCCGTGTTGTTATCTAAAGGATTGCACTGCCATCTTGTGGCAAGAAAAGCCATTTAAAATTGTGTACAAGATTGAGGCTGAGACGGAAATTAAGCAAAAAGCCTAAAAAATTAAACATAGGAAATGAACTAAGGAATTAATATCCTGTGATAGAGGTTTCATTAAAAAGGGGCAGAAGATAATAATTTTCTCCACTCTTCATCACACTTCCTCCAAGGGTTTCCCAAGAGCTTAAGGATGGTCTCTTCTTGGCAAGAGTTCCTTCCATTGAGTTGTGACATCAAACCCATCAATAAAAGGTCTTCAATACTTTAAACAGTGCAAACACACAAACTTCTTGACAATATCGGCAGCTTGAGGTACCATCCTCTAAACGAAGTCCCAACTTCATATCTTCAGGGTGCTTTTGGCATCCACTGCCCTCTCAAAAAGCCTGGCTACTTTCAGAGATCCATAAGCAACCCCATATGTGTCCAACGCTTGATACCTGTCCTTCACATCAGCACAGAAACTCCAAAGCATCCTTTTCTGTGTGATGATCCCGACACCATCTTGTCTTCACACCTTGACCCCATCCTTTCCACATCTTTCTTTCTCACACAGATGCAGATACCTGCAATGGTTTCACAGAATCACAGAATATGCTGAGCTGAGAAAAATTCTTGAACTGTCAGATTTGGTGCTGTGACCACCTCCCCGGGGAGCGTGTCCCAGTGCCTAACCACCCTCTGATACCAGGTAACAAAATGGAAAAAAGGAAGAAAAAAAGAAACAGAGGTGGAAAATGTAAAAAATGTGCAAATTAAATGTAACATTGCAGGACTAGAGTAATATGGATTGGAAGAGAGGACAAAATTGCTACCTTACAACAGTTATAACCATTTACTTGGGAGACTTAGTATATATCATCTCGCCGTGGAATAGAAGTATAATATTATTAATGAAAGCCTTGAGTACATCAGAATTAAAAGATCAGCAATCCAAAAAAACCTGTTAAAGACAAACAAGTTCTAGAAAGAAAGAAAGAAAAAAAAAGAGTAAAACTGAAATTTTTTGAAAGAGCAGGTGTACAAACAAAATAATAACAAAGTTGAGAGTCTCTCCTGAGAAGCTTTCTTTCACTGTAAATTTTGTCATAATCAACACTTGACTAAAGGATCATGCTTTTATATCCAGTGGGTCCAACAGAAATCAAAGACAATGAGTAAAGCTCCAGTCATTTAAATATTTATGTATATCTGTAATACTTAGCATGATTCAAGGAGGCAGGTATCAGACCAAGGTAAATAAAACTGAATGTCTCAATGGAAATACAACTTATTTGAGGGGAAAAAAACCCCTCTGCTCTAAATTTTCTGGAGGTTTTTTTCCCAAATAATAATAAAAAAATCCTGTCTCTCTTTTTTTTTTTTTTTTTAAGAGGAAGAAGGAGAGAAAAGGGGAAATGAAGTTCATGCTCTTCAGTACCAATCTTGGCAAAGAAAAAAGATGCAACATTATTTTTTAAAAACTGGTTTTTGTTCAGGAAACTGGGATTTTTTTCTTTATTCTAAGTTACATTGTACTTTTGCCAATCCTCTGCAAACTATCTACCTGTATTTACAGGCAGGAGGCATGAATTTGCAGTGAAGCAGCTCCTGAAGCCATGACCCTTTTCCCATCAACCATTTTGCTTTAACTGCTGTAGCTAGGTCTGAATCTCAATTTCTCCTTTGCCTTTCTGTCTTTAAAAATCTATTATCAATAACACACTAGACATGTAGGTCAATATCTGAAGAGCCCTCACCAGCACCTCTGAATTCGTGTCTGAATAAAAAGCAGTATGCTGACATTTAGCTCCTTGATTGCAAACACAAGTGTTGCCTGTGACCACAATGCAAAGCTAGATAACGAATTGCTCTTTCTTTTGCCATTTGGCTGAAAGGAAACAAGACCATTGAGCTGTTAAGGAATTTTTTTCTCTAGAAACATTTTACACAATTTACAGCTTGTAATAACAATGTCTACAAAAGCTTTAATGTGTTTCTTGTTATTTTCCCTACTACATACACTGCTGGAAAAGCTGTCCCCCAAAACCTAACATTTTCCAGTAAATGACAGATGATGTAATTGAGAAGGGAAGAAAGTGTCGACTTTGGTGAAGTTTTTCGCAAGCTGAAAAATGTCTTCTTCAGTTATGGCCATATGGCTGTAAATATGATTTTAAATATTTTTTCGTAATTGAATAAATGCTAAACTCCTCTAACAATGAAAGTGTTTGTTTAGAAGTAATTTTTCCCCTTCTTACCTTTTACATTTCTGTGTAAGAAAAGGGAATATATATACACACATTAAATCAAAACATCTCCAAGAATCATGGAGCCTTGGCATGTTTGCATTCGATTGAGGAAATGTTGTTTGAACAGCTTTTTGCTTTGTCCAGATGAATATTTGGTTGTGTAGAAGTCATACTGACTGATCTTTCCTTTGCACCTGGAAAATAACACTTTTATTTGGGTTTATTCCTCCCAGAAGGACTGAAAAATGAATCTGCTTTTAGCTGTTGAATTCCACGTAATTCCAATTACCTTTTAACTTGTTGCTAAAATGTTGCGCAACTTTTATCGAAGCAGGTGGCCTACGGACTTCAGCAAGCCAAAGCAAACATTATCTGTCCATGTCTAGTAATTCTGCCACCCCCAGTGACCCATTCTGCTTGTAAGTGAGCCAACCCTGCACTTTTCTCCTCCATTAATAGTGCTCTTCTTTCCAACCTGGTGTAACGGGTTGGGTTTAATGAAGAAGTTGAAACACCAGCTGCAGCCGTGATTCAGTTCACTAATATGGTTTTTATTCCCTTTTTACTTTCTTGGTGTAGTTTTTTCCTGTTAATCCTACCTAGTAACAATAAACTATCTTTATACTGTTTAGAAGTGTGTAGGCCTGTTTTGTCATGTTTCTCCTAATTTATATATTTATATCTCACAAAAAACAAATTAGTGAACTGAATTATGGCTGCCGCTGGTGTTTCAACTTGTTCATTAAACCCATCAAAAAGTATCCTCATAAATTGACTGAATGGCCTCATCTTTCCCCTTCGGGTTTCCACTGTATTGTGTCTGTTCCATCTGCTTCCCAGAGACCCTGCTGAGGATATCTGTGCTCCTGTCATGTGTCCGGGTATCCTGATAGCTGACAATGCCACAGGGCAGACAGTCACACTGCTCCTCAGGGCTGGTTGCACTTTGCCATCCCCTCTTCCCATTCCCACTTCAGTTTTTTGCATCTCTTTATTCTTGCTCCTCTTGATGCTGTGTTTCATCAGCTTCAGTGTCACTGTATTCATTATATTGCTCAGTACGAGTTCCTGGATCACCAGAGACACTTTGCCATCACCTCCAGACTTGACATCCTGGTCATTGATCCTCCTTAAGGTCTCCAAATTGAGTGTCAAATGCTGTGCCATCATTCTTTGACTCGAGTCAAGGGCTGACTAGGGTGTGTGTAAAGGTGGCTGTAAAGGATCACAGATAAAGATTAGCTGTTATCTAATACCCAGCCTTACTCTGCTTCTGCTGACCAACACCCAGCTCTCAGTTTGCTGGTCTCCTTGATTTTCTCTCTTCAGACGTGTTTTGGAGCAGTTATCTGTAGGAGAGAGAAATAATGCTAATCCACAAGGCAAATGATCAAATCTTCCTGTCAGAGTTGGAAGATCCACTGCCATCAAACAAACACAGCCCCATGGAGGTCAGTGGTGCTGTGTCAAATTACAGTGATAAAAATGCACAGTAAAGGCTACACATACCATGTGCAATAGATAAGAAACATGATGGCTGTTGGAAAAAAGATCTACTTACAAGATAAACCACTACGACTATATAATCTTTGGATTTATTGGTTATGATTGACTTGAAGGCCTTTGGTAGCCTTTAATTCATACCAACTTCACTTTGTCGTGTAACTGACAAATACCACAAATTACAACAAAAACAGTGAGGCCAATATCCAATGACAAAGTATGACTGAAAAATAATTAAGTATAAAACCAAAATTCCCTATTGCCTAACTAGAGGCTACTTCTATAGGTCAAAATTAAGGTAATTTTATAGAATAATGGAGAAAAACCTGTGCTGTGACTTTCTTCCCTTCAAGACAGCACAAGTTCTGGTCAAGATCATCCTTATTTAACCTTGCATTATGAAGTGACTCATTCAATGTCTCCTAATCATTGAAAAACTACCACATGATAAGGACACCAGACAAAAATTAGCTCCACACATGCTCATGCTTGAAGCACACTTTTAATGATTTGAATTGTATGAGTCAAATATTTGCTAATGGGCAAAGACAAAATATTAACTTCTTAAACAATAGACTGAGCTTGTCAGAAAATATTTATACATTACCTAAAAACAATTGAAGAGAACATTTTCAAAGACCCTGATTTGAGCTCCCACTGACTTTCCCATCTCTTTGCTGTTCTCTTTTTTTGTCCCTTTGAAAAATCATCTGATAAATGTCAGACTACTTACATAACAATGTGACTTCAAACCACAGTTCTCTCCCATTAAATGATGTACAATGCACATTACAGAGAAAATAGAAAATCAACCTATTCACTATCACTACAGACTTTAAAAATCCTCTTTCTAGTTTATATAATTTGTCACATCACTCGTATTATTAATAGTCTTTATTTCAAATGAAGAATTTGTTTAAAATCTTGCCTGGAGTTAGTTTTGCATTAGCCCTGGATGTGAATGAGAATCCCAAGTACACTGGAAGATCTCAACTGTGAGTATTTAATTTCAGCTTCTGTCTTCTAATATATCAGAGGTGGTTCTGCAGGACTTCCTTGCTGCTGTCAGTCCCTCATGCCACCCCATTGGGCCTGGATTCTCCACAGCTGCAGAAGGTCTTATCTGGATACAGCCCTTAAGATTTCAGGCTTCAACTCCAAAAGGTAGCAAGAATAACTAAGTAATCCTGCAGCTGTCAGACTGATCAGTCCAGCTAGCACCCATTCATGGCCACACATATATTTTCATATTCTGCAGAGCCCATGTCCTTATACTCATTTTCTTTGACATTTTTTCCTTTCTAAAGATATACTCTGCCACTGACAAAGAAACACAACCATGCCATTTTAATTACACTATTTCAGGCTTATATTGCTGTTCATGCAAATAGTTATTATAATTTAGTATGGCTACTTAACATCATACTTAGTGTATATTTACATACATTTACACAATAGACTTCACAGTGGGACACAGAGAGGAAAATATTACTGTCACGTTAGGAGAGAAGAATGAGGAAATAGTTTTAATTCAAAATCTATACACCTTAAAAACCACCAGAACTGCTCTTGCTAAGCCTTAGATTTGTAGTATGATGATTAATGGCCCCAAATAAGCATGAAAGATGGTGTGACAACATTCCCTATAAAAACCTCACAGTCTTTGGTTCAGTAATTCTAAATCAAGTACATTCTTGGCAATTAAGTTTCACTGTCAACATATTCTGTCTGTAGTTTAAAGAACTGAGCATTTGCTAATGAGTCTGCCTGTGATGGTTCCTTCAGGGTTCACATGTTCCACTGCAAAGTCTAGGATGATTTTTCACTGATAGAAATTGTCATTTCCTAAAGACCATTGATAGCTGATGACGCACAATTATAATTTATTTCTTAATGCCAGAAACAGTTTTCCATTTGACCATGTGGTGGTCCATTCAATTTTGTACAAACATTAACTAAAACAACTGCACACCTAAGAATAACTGAAAATTCCAATAACACATCCATCAGATAGCACCGAGAAAAGCACAGTGTTAGATTATATTATCTTTTTATTTCCTACAGATTTTTTTCAACTGACATTCAAAAAAAAAAAAAAAACCAAAAAAAACCAAAAACTAACTCCAACATTATTAGCAGTCTACTTGTCAAGTAAATGGGAAACTTAAATTGGAAGGGATGGGAACACAAAGTTTTCTCTAACCTATGTCAGAGGTGAAGAAAGGTTTGCTCATTCTTCTCACTTGCTGAGTGACAGACAAGTCTGGGCAGTGAGCTTGAAATGCTGAACATTTTTGGCCCTCTGGGGTCATCCTCCTTTCACCAGGTTTTCTAGCCTCAAATTTCTTCCCTTCCTATTTCTTACATTCTTTCCAAGCTTCACATTTTAATTGGTCATTGCAGGGAAAAGCAATTAGATACATTTTTGCAGGAACAGCCCTTAGTTCCTTCCAGATGAGCTTATGCTTTTTGTAACACTGTTTACTTTTTCCTTCTCAGATTTTCTCTTACCACAAGCCAATTTTTTCCAGAAATTTTCTTCTACTTTTTTCATTTTTTAAATAACATAGACTTTACCTTTTTGGATTCACCAACAAGAGAAGAGCTGAATGTTACTTGGATATGTCTTATGGCTACAGAACAGCCAGTCACCTACACCTTATGAACCCCTGATGCATGAACCCTTGAGAAAGGGATGCAGCTGAATGGGACAGTTCAACCTCATGCCAGACCACAAGATTGGTTAGGCTTGGGATCTTAAAACATCATGGATTTAATCAGAAACACAAACCCTTTTGCTCCATAGCAGGCCTTGCCATGGTCCCTTCATATCTGCTCATGTTTTCTCTTCTATTCCATCTTGTGGTCAGGGAGATCTGATAGGAGTCAGGGGGAGCAGAAGTCTCTATAACAGCACTGCATTTGGTTGTGGTCTGCTTGGAGCTTCAATTTCCCTTTCTTCTGACAGGCTCTATCCTGCCTACTTGCAGCGGGAACAATCCATCCCTGGCAGCAGATACATACTAAGAGGTGATAGGGTGTCTGGTATATAAATCAGGCACATCAGCAGGCATTTTCAGAAACATTTGCAGGGTAAGGACTCTTCCCATGGCTTGTGATTTAAGCTGTGCCAGTCAATAGCACTGTCTCCTGCCAGCACTGAGCACACACAGAGCCACAGCACCCACGGTGCACGGGGACCAGCAGATGAACACCAGTGCACAAGAAAGAGCCGTGCTTCCAGCTCCCCTTGCTCCTGGGCTTGGCTGGAGCAAGAAGGGCTGCTCCCAAGAGCTGTGGAGATCTTGGCAAGTGACACACTAGTCCCTGCAGCACAGTCCAGAAGAGCCCCGCAGTCGCACAGGTCCTGCGGTTCCGGGATGGAGTGCAGTAAAGATGATTACTGCTTCTCTCAGAAAGATGAGAAGATGAGGAGAGCACACTGGAAGGGTCTTGTACTCCCGGCTGGTTATGCCTGGTTCAGGGTAGGAGGATTTTTATTTCTCTGCACTTCTTTCACACAAAGGTCGTTTAAAGCAAGTACATAGGGGAACATAAATTTTAATTTGCATGACCACTTCTCCCTTTTGAGATGATATTCTGGCCACCCACTTTAAATAATCCCTGTCCTGGGAACAATAAGGATTATTAGGAAATGCTGGAATGAAGCCTTAAGTTACATTACAGTAATTTTTTATTTAATTATTTCCCTTGGCAAGAGTTAGATGTCAACATATGAGCATGATAATTATATATATATATATATATATATACACACACATTACTCATTCAAATTAGTTTTATTTTAAGTATGTCATATTTCATCCTTGTCAACTACAACACACAACAGGACCAGTGGGTTCTTAACATTTGGTAGTAAGTTTATTTTTTCCAAGGAGTTTGACAGAGACACGTGAAAGACAGACACACATTCCATGTGACAGTAAACAAATTTAGAGGCAGCAGCCTCTATAAATAATCTATGTTCTTCATCTTACATAAGAAAGTGGAAGGTTAGCCACTTATTCCAATCTATTAAATGGTTTGCAGCAGTTTTGTAAGAAAACCTGCAGGCTTCCTCGCTATTGCTATGCTGTCACATGGCTGCAGTCAGGGGATGACACAAGAATAAAGTCCATAAGCATGTGAATATAAATGGAAGTACAAGTCAGTGATTTGGAAAGACACACACACATAGAAAAACCTCTAGGGAAAAAGAAGGAGCAATTTTTCTTTTCTGATTCTGAATAATTTGTCACTTTATACAATATTTATTGCAATATAAATGTCAAAAGCATGTGCACTAGTCTTTTCTCAGCATGGAGCACCTAGTCTTTCCAGAGAAGGACTCCTGAGGTTAGCGCAGAGGAACTGAAAGGCATGGGGGTTATTCCCAGCCAGAAGAACTCATTACACCATCTTGGAAGAGTCACTTTTCCACTTAGTGTTGTCTTCATCTGTAAATGTTCAAAACACACCTCCTAACCTGTAAGTGGGATAGCACATACTGTTAGCACTTCCTAGGAGTACGAGATCTGCTTCGCTGCCTCCCCCAGCCCCTGAGTACTTCTAGTGGGGTGAGCAGGGACTGGAAAAGTCTTTAAGTACAGGTCAACTGTAAAGTATAAGCTCAGATAGGTATTTTCTATTCTCGTGCAAATTCACCCTCTTATGGTCAATTTGTAACATTTTGGAGAAGGAAAACACTCTGTATACATGCAAAAAAACCTTCTTGGTATTAGCTGCAAACTTTCTAAGCAGTCCCACCTCCACTCAACTTCCTTCATCCCAGAGATGATGCTCTAAACTACCAGGGGATAAAAGGTTATCCCCTGACACTTAATTCAGAGTATGCACCATCTCATCTGCATTGCCTCTCCTTTATGCTGTGCTCTGAAACCCTGAAAGAAGAATTTGCCCGATTCAAATTCAGAGAGGATGTGTACTGGTGCCATGTAGAGCAGTCTGGGAAGCACAGGTAGGGGACAGCAGGACCTGGATTTGTCCTTCCAACTTCAGGTACGTTCTGTCAACCTTCAGGCCTGGCCAGTGAGAAAGCAAATAGAATGGGGCAAAAATTCTGATGCTAGGAAGGGAATGAAGATTAGGTATTAATGAGGCAGACAGTATAACTAGAAGCTAAGTCTGAGGAGAAAGACTACTAAAAGATGTAGGAAAAAGTATGCAACAGGTTGAATAGGTATCTCAAAACAAGAAGGCAGAGGAGAACTGGAGAAAATATCCATGTAGTAGGAATATTTGGTGGAGGAAATACTTACCATGTGAAGATGTCTCAGTACTGGAGACAAGACTGACAGTTCCATCTAACTGCAGCGCAGCCCCTTTACAGCTTGAGATGGAACAAAATGTTCCCAGATCTCACTTAGTGCCACCTTAGTGTCAGCAAATATCTTTACCCTTTCCCCAAAGATGAATAATAACTTACTACTGCTATCACCTTCTTACCTTAAAAGAAAAATGCCTGAAAACAGACCTCAGGGTTCCAAGCAAAGCTGGGTGAAACTACCCATTTTTTCCTTGTGGTTGTGGTGACAGAAGTATCTTCAGAAGAGCAGAGCTGGGACCTAAACAAAAGACTTTTATATCTGAGTTCGTTAAAGATATTACTTATATATGAAGCTTTTCATAATCTGATGTGAGGCTCTTCCTCAAGTACTGCTCATATCCTTTGAATGGCAAATTGATGATCCAAATGAGTACATAATTTCACTGTGCCTCTTCACTTATCTACAAAATGGGCATGATAGCATCCATCCACCTCAGGAATATGCTAGGATAATAAATTAATTAATGTGTGTGAACAGACATATATCCAAAAGCAATAGAGATTCCAAAAGGAAAATGATTATGTATTCAGAATGGGTTGGAACAGTGGGTAGTAAATAAGGCATGAGAGCACACAGTGAACAACAGGAGAAAACCAAAATTCAATAGCCACTTATTCAGTTGAATAAGCCAAAGTAGAAACCATGAGAAAAAACACCATTCAGTCATGTCAACAAAGAGGGCAAAGGAAGATTCCATAGAATAGTTAGTGTTTCCAACTTCAGCAAGGACCATTTTATAATAACAAATGCCATGATAATGTTTGAGAATATGAAAAGAATGTAGCAGGAATTACAAAGTATTTTTTTAAATGCAGGACCTATATATTTGTGTCATTTTTCTTGTGAGTTCTGCTATGGAAAAAACAAAGCTTGAGATATTGCCAACTACTCTATGCTGTAAAATATTATAATGTCAGTGGGAAAGGCACATCTTGACAACACCTGACACAAGCCAGATGTTCAATGAACTAAAGTTAGGTATGTTCATACTACACTCATAAAAACTTGGACCTTTGGTACCTCTGACAAGTTTCTGTTCTACAGTGATGACTCCAATATGGTGGCAGACGGGATGTTACAATTTAAATGAAGCATAAGTTCAAATCTGTGGACAGTCCTAGTGTCTTCTTCCCTACATCACTAAATGGTCTAAATAATTTGATTTCCTAAACAGAGGACACAGCATGTATTCTTCCCAGATGGATACTACACAATTAACCCTGGGGTTAATTTAGTTCATTTTCAACTGCAAATGCTTATCAATAATATAGATTCAGGACCCAAACCTCATCTTTGTGACATCAGTGAACCAAAAGTAAATTCACCAAAGTTACTTGAGCTACACTGGCATGATGGCCTAACCCAATGTTTATTAAAGTCAGCCAAAGCCTATTAGGGATTTGAGTGGGCACGGGGACATTGCCTTGAAATTGCCACCTGTGTGTGACAGAGATATCTGTATTTCCTTAAAATTCTCAGAGCTGAGGTAATGACTTTGCCTGAAATTTATCTCCAGGCAATTTCCGATCATGAGCTAAAGAATGCATTTTTGCTTGATGCACTTACAAACATTAAATACATCATTTTATTTTTCTCTATAAAAATATTGTTACTACTGATCCTGTTGACACAGCAGTGACACACTTCATATCAGGAAAAATATAGCTAAGCTTGAAATACTTAGTATTATTACAGCACATCAGAGGCACAATATAGACTATCCTATATGGACACTGTAAGAAGTAGAAAGGATGATGATGCACCTTTATAGCTAGGGTGCAGCTTCTTTTGAGAAGACTGGTTTCCTTTGTAGTTGTTCAGAGGAAAATGAAGTTCCATTGAAGGATGTCCCAAAATCAGCAGCTGGTAAAATATGACACCTCACCCCTCTTAGTAATGTTAAGACAGTGAGAACATCTGTAAATACTCAAATAGTAGGATTCGATTATGCCTTCCTCTTTTTAAAATCTATTTTTATATTTTAGAAATATTTTGCATTTATAAGTAAAGGCATTCTTCAATGGAATTGAAATCCCAGAATGCAGAACTTATTTTCTCCTAAAGTTTCATAGTCTAAATAGTATTAAATATTTTAATTATAGATTGTACCATTCATCCTCAAATCCAGTTTGTTTCTCCAGGCCACATTCAAGACCAATTGCAAAACTGAAATATATAAAATCTTATATAAAATATATAATGCAAATTCAAAATAATTCCATTTCACAAACAAAAATTTGGGTACAAAAGGACCTAAAATTCAAAGTTAGGATTTCATAGCATGTATTACCCTTTCAAGTTTCAATGAAGATCAGAGTTTTCACAGAACCTATTTTTCCCTGTAATTGGATCTGTCCTTCCAAATCAATATTAAGTAAATCTTCTATCAGATAGAACTAAATTCACACAAATAAGCAAGCCCACTGAAGCCAACAGAGATGAGAACAGAAATGTTCTCCTCTTAAAAAATAAATTGAAACAATATCCTAAAAAAAATCACTTCATAAATAAAACATTAAGACATTGATTTTCCCACTTGACTTGTATGATGCTTAGTAGGTGAAAATCATTGATTTACCGTAATACCTGTTTAGCATGGCAATATTTTGCTCAGGCCCTCCACATAGACCACAATCTGTCCTTATACAACTGAGTCTACCTCTTTAGCAGGATGTAAAATAATACATTATAATAATAATAATGAAGGGTTCCAGAATTTAAAGTACCTGAATTTGTAATTGGCTCTATATCTTCAGTTTTACTAAGTCTTTATGTGCGTACAGGTCTTGCCTAAAATAGCACAGAAGTTCATTCTCAAGAGTAGTCAGCACACCAGCTAAGGAATTAATCTTCTCCAGAGGGTTGGAATAGAGCAGATGTTTCAAAGCCATTTCTCTCAGCTTGTGTGCCACAATCACAAATATTTGACATCTCTGTAGCCCCAAAGGAAACAAAAATGCAGCATCTGTAAGAGGCTGTCCAGCAGAGAAGTAGAAAATAAAGCATCACACCTGCTCCATTTGAAGTGTCAAGCACATGTTCCATCAGCTCCTGGACTACATTTGCAAACAGAAAATGAGATTTCTCTGCCCTAGCTCAGTCTATACTCATGGTCCTGAGCTCACCTGACAATCAAAAGGCAAAACCATGTGCTACCAGAGATTAGTGAATTAGTGGATGGAAGCAACTTCTCAGTGAGTGAAGTTATTTATTGATATGGAGGAAGGGGAAGGATTTTGCCCAGAGTGACAACTGGAGTCAAGAACCAGTTCCTTTAAGACAAGGAGACTAAAGAATACTTATAGTGTGAAGAGTGAGAGTAAGAAGAAGAAGAAAGATGTAAGGCAAGAAATATACAACCTAGAGCAAGATGAGGTTTGCAAACAATTCATTTTTAAAAAATGGGTCGTTGGTCAAGCAGACAGTTTTTCAGATTCACTCTGAAAAAGCTTACGTTGCTCAGAAACATGGATTCCATTTTTCCAGCTGTATCAATAGATCTAATGAAAAATACTGTGGTTTTACTGACCTTGTATTGACTATGTCTTCGGATTCTCAAGACTGCAGCAATCAAGACCAACTCAAATAAAGGCAAAATCGACAAGTTTAGTGATTGCTATATGAAAGCAGGAAGACATGAATTGGACTGCTGTTTCCACTGAGAAGAGAGAGAGGAGCAGAGAAGTAAGAAGAGAAAAGTCAAACACTTCTACAGGATGTAATTCTGTTTGCAGGACCCAGAAAAAACCACAGATCTGAGATCCAGCCTTCAGAAAGTGGTTGACTCCTTTAAGTGGGTAGCCAACTCTTTTGTCATTTCTCTTTTAAGATCCAGGTAATGTAATTTTTATCCTGTTTTATTCAAGAACTTGTATTACAAACTTTCAGAGCAGAAATGTGTGATCTGTCCCTTCTTGAGCTGTAAAATATGCCTGCTGTTGTTACAGAAAAAGGTCAAAGCGATAGTGGACAGTATTTGGTTGAAACAAACCTTTTCATTCCAGCTTTTACTCCTTCTTGATGTAAATTTAGGAGTGATTCTTGAATACATAATGAACTCAAGTTGATCTTGCACTATAAATCTTTGGCAGGCTGGAAGGGGTAGAGTTGCTGTTCAAGTAATTTACATTTTCCATGGTTAAAGTTCATTGCTCCTTCAAAACTTAAAAATTTAATATTTTAAGGAACCTTTTTAAGATTTGCATATATCAGGATTTCTCCAAGACACATGAAAAATAAGAGAAAATGGCTGTTGGCCAATAAAAATAAGTCATTTATCCATGTGCTTCCCATGTGCAGACAACCAATGGTTTTCAGATCCTGTCATATGCATGTTTGCTTGGATTTTGATAATTATTAGAATTAATACTAATATTCCAAGCCTTCAGCTGGACCACGAGCCATTAAGTATTTTATCATCTACCAAAGAGCTCAGAGCTATGGTCCCCATTAAGAACTGGCTCAGCAGCACTAAACGCTGAAATTAACTGCATTGTTTTATCCATTAGAGACATGGCAGAGGTAAGAAAATGAGAACTGCTGGATAGTGTAGATCATCAGGCACATCTTAACAAACTGTTTTAAAAATTATTTTATATATTCTAAAAAATGAGGGGTTAAAAGTATCTTAGAGACCCATTGTGCTATCAACCTTTCAAAACATGAATCCTTTGGAAATGCCTCTTGACTTTATGCAGAAGCAGTGGCAGACAACTACTTTTAAGAGCTGGCTAGAGAAGTAGCCACCTCTACTTGTTTTCCACCAATTTTTTAGTATCCACACAGATTATAGGTGACAGAGCACCATTTCACATTGGCCAGGAACTAGTCAAACTCCTGTCTTCTGCCTCCAGAATGAGTCTAGTCACCCAGCTGCCCTTAAAAGGTGGGGAGAGGGATGACCTTCATCATTCTGGCAGAGGTATATTCCTTCCATTTCCATAAATGAAATCAGGATTCAGGGGCTACAAAACAGATACATAACTCCAGCATAATGGCTGAGGAGGAAAGATAGTAATTTCATGTCACATGTATCCTCATTTCTAATCAGACTTCTCCCTTGGCAGTGAAAAACCCCAGTAAGAAGGGCAGAGTCGACTGATTTTCCTCATGACCAGCATCTCAACTTTTGTTACATGTCCTGGGGGTTGGTCAGGATCTCATGCCCCAAAATAGAGGACACCAACCATGTCCACAGGACTCGCACCCCTTTAGGGATCCTGATCTAAGGCCTTTGCTGTGCTACTCCCTGAACATTTAGCCACATAGGACCAACGATTCTCAGGTACATTTGCACCACCAAACACGCAGTCCCTAGCTATTACATCTTCAGCAGTTTTACCTCTGACCACCTGCAGTGGAGCAGGAAAAGCAGATCGGATCTCAACAGTGTGATTCGAAGAGATGGCTAAGAGATGAATGTCATCAGAGCAGGCTTCTCTCCCACCCCTCATTTTGCCCATTGCTGTCCTTTTACAAACCGCGTTACCACGGACATGAGGAAGTGTTCATTTGCCTGGTCTCCTTTCTCCCACCCTTACCCGCTCCGACGGCTTGGGCGCGCTGGGACGGACCTGAGCCCGCCAGTTCGGTGCGGGGACCGGAGACGCCCCCGCCCTGCCCGCGGGAGGGCTGTGACGGACGGGCGGGCGGCTGTGGGGGTCGGTAGCGGCCCCACCACAGACCCAGGGAGACGCGTTTCTGTCGGGTCGGGTGGGCTGCCGAGGGGAGTCGGTCCCGTCGG
>VZRO01003376.1:46692-58991 GCA_013397915.1 Daphoenositta chrysoptera | reverse complement strand
GCGCCGCTCCGGGCGGTCTGGCTCACGGTGGCCGCGGGCTGCGCACGTCAGGGGAGACCCGTCACGGCCGGGAGATCACGGCATATAAGGAGCTGCGGGGGCACCACCGGCCGATCGCAGCCGCTGCGCTCCGCGCCGGGCGCGGGCCCCGCAGTGCCATGGCCGCGGCCCTCGCCCCGGNTCTTCGACCGGGTGATCCGGCACTCGGGCAGGATCCACAGCCTCTCCACGGCGCTCTACGCCGAGCTGGTGGGTGCCGGGCTGGCCCTGGCAGCGGCTGCCGACGGGCGGGATAGGGGGAAAGGCGGCGGGATGGAGGGTGGTGGTGGTACTCTCGGTGTACGTTCAGGTGTTCTTCCCCTGCAGGAAAAACACTTTCCTTCCCCTGACAACGAGCTGGGAAGGCCCGCTCGGAAGTGCCACACGTCGGGGATGCTGACCCCCAACGGCAAAGAATACGCCCAAAAAATCCCGGTAAGGGGCGACGGCGGCGGGCAGAGACAGGGCAGAGACAGGGCAGAGACAGGGCAGCAGAGGGTACCGCGAGGCTTGGGGGTTGCAAGCGGACTGCGGGGGTCACACCGCCTTCTTTCTCCGCCCCGTGGAGAAAGGGGAAAACACCTCCCGTCCCGTCTGAGCCCCGAAATGTCTCATTCATTATGCTGTGATGGTCCCCCACTCCAGTCGGGCTGGAGATAGGTTTTTATGCTTCTGGAGCTTCATCAACAACCTGGATGGAAGAAGCTGCTAAGTTTTTACCCAAATAGGCCCACATCACAGAGGTATTGCATAAGAATCATAAGTTAGTTGAATTTTAAATCTGTATGTTGTTACCTATGCTCAGATCATATACACTAGTTATAATAAGGATATTGCAGTAGTACTTCATCAGAATGGCTGACAGACATCCTTTGATTTTGTTGTGGTAAACTCTGTGGAACAGAAACTTAGAAACGTGTGTGTGGCAGAGAAGTTAAATTAATCAGTATCATTGCAAAGTACAAAAAGCAATCAGGAGAAAGAAATAACAGTCATTATCTCTGAATCGGTAGTTAGGTAAGGGGAAAAGAACAGCAAATTGGTTTACATCACAATTGTGATGGCAAAGAGAAAAAAATCATTATTAGTTCAGAGAAGAGTGGGAAGAGTTTGTTCCTACAGAGAAAAAGCAAATTGTGGAGTTGGGGATACACCAGTGGGAGAAACTTTTGCCTCTAGGAGACAGACAAAGACAAATGTTAACGTTTCGTTGTTTGGTTGTGATGGAGTGAGGAGCTTCCCCCAAGATGTCCTTCTAGAAGGCCCCCTGGAAGGGCAATGGGAGATGAGGCCCTGCTCATATTAGCTGAAAACATGACAAATACAACTTTTGGGTGTTATTACAGAGACAGAGTCACGTTTAAATACTGAATTGCGGATGCAAATCTTAGTCCCACTAAGGTTTCACAATGAGACTAAGAGTAGTCATATGATTTGCTGCAAAGTAACAGAGACATCCTCTATTGTTTTATTTTATAAGAGAGAAGAACTAACTCACCTGATACTGAAACTTTTGCAAGCCTGGAAAGAACCACTTTCCCACTTTAACCAGCATATTGAGCTCCATCAAGAGCTACCTGATGACAGCCTCAGCAAAGCTAAGCAAATCAGCAATATGGTACATGAGCTGAAGACTGGAGTTGAGAAAGTAACAGAAAAGGCAAGATTTTTGATGTAGCTTATACCAGTTATGTGGCATGGGTGACTTTGGAGGGGGGCAACGTCTCCTCCCACTTGGGCTTGGAGGCTCTTATTCAGCAAAATGCAGGACTTTATTACAGATACAGTCATCTTTCTGTCAAAGGATGTGATTTAGTTTATAGATTGGCAGATATGTAGATGGCATTATATACTGCCTGCTGTGAGGCAGTATTTTAATACGAAATATATGAAAGATGCACATGAGTACAAAGACTAGAGCCTTTCGCTTCATATGTGATCCAGTAATGATTTGAGTTTTGTAGGCCAGTAGAGAAGATATGGGTAGACCATGATAAATGCTTAATAATTGTGTTAGGTTTTATTTGGATTTACATTCTAAGTAACTCAAGTATCACTGCTGTCTGATGCAAAGAGCTCCTTCCTAAGGCAATAATTTTATGCTGGAATAAATTCTTCATGACAACAGTGGCATTGCTTAAGTCTGATGTCAGTCACAAAACAATTTCAAAACTCCATTCCAAATTATAGTAGATCATATATAAATCGTTGGATAGCATTTTTTGTTATTTACATTTCTGTCTTCTCATTACTACCTAGAAGTCCTGACCTTTGCATTTTTTGTGCATTTATATCTAAAATTAACTGTCATTTTGGCTGAACAAATGAGATCTGTGTGCCCATTCTCTAAAATGGCCACACTGCCAAGGTATTTGTTTCACTAAAAAAAGTGATTAATAAACTAGTATCTTACACTAGTAGATCACCTTTCAACTTTATGAACACAGGTGGGGAGTACAAGTTTTAAAATGGTAAGCAGCTCATCACTAGAATAAGTCGAATTGTACCCTGCTCTAAAATGCAGCCCTGGTTAGGGCGACTTAGAGTTAAAAATGGAAACTCCATCATGCAGATGCAGCCATGATTTTGGATTAAAATGGCCTTAAAGTTCAGAAGTGTTCAACCTCAAATCCTGACCTTTGCTTCATTCTGTAGATGAAGCAAACTCTAAACTAGATACACACTTTTGGTATATTTACCTGCTTTATTTTTCTAAAACACCTTTGAATGTATTACTAAGATGGAAATCTTTGAAGTATTGACCTCTCTGTACTATGGATATACCACAGGGTAGAAATACAATTACAAAAATTAATACATTCCATATTTTGCATCTGTGATTTTCTGTTAAGAGAGAAAAATTCTAAACTTGCTTTTGATGTGAAGCACCTACTCTGAGAGGTGATCACAATCTGCAGAATTCACCAGGTTCAATAAACAGCACTGGTGGATGCTCATGTTAGAAGCTTCCCTTCACAAAAAGCATTAAAATAAATGGCTAAAAAAATCTCAAGACTGATTTGCTATAATACTTCAAGAGGAAATAAAGGTTACCAAACAGGGGTTCCTCAAACTCAGGTGGAGCATTCATTACTAGTGTCTCAAATCATTTCAGTATAGTCTAAAAGTTGCAGAGATACCATAAGGATAAAAAGACCGTGTTATTCTATGTAAGGACCTTCACATATATCTTCAATTAGTATGTGAAAGATCTGGAGTAGCACAGCCCAACACAGTGACACCTCCATTGACTTCTGCAGTAGTATTTTCACAATTTGTGGTATGCATAGTTACAAGGTGTACTTCTTTTCCTGTTTTCAATACAGATGCAGTCAATGGGGATCATCAGCAATTCATTAAATGGAATGGCATCATCTGAAGGCACTGCTTTATCAATTAGTAATGAAGCAAACATGATGAGTGACTCTGACTTCATTCACTGTTTTAGGAGAGATTCCAATAAAGTACAAAGCTACTTAAAAATCCTCAAATGTAGGATTATGCCAGAAAATAGTTGCTAAATTGTAATCCCTTGGCAAGTAGTCTTCAGCATGTTACTTATAAAGATTAAATAAAATAGAACTCCTAAAGTATCACTTTTAGAGTAATTTTAATAGGGAATTGGTTTTGAAATCCCTTGGCAGCTACCCGACGCAGTTGACCAAGGCAGATGAAATACTAAATAAAGCATCATGTGTGTATGTCAGTTAATGCACCGATAAAAAGGAGTACTATAGCATTAGATAAATAAATGTTCTTGCACATTACACTGTGACAGACTGTTATGGCTGATTCACACAGGTTAGACATCTACACAGAATCACAGAATGGCTTGGGTTGAAAGGGACCTTAATGATCACTGAGTTCCAACCCCCACTCCACCATTGGCAGGGATGCCATCCACTACATCAGGTTGGTCAGGGACCCACCCAAGCTGGCCTTGAACACTTCCAGGGCTGGGCCATCCACAACCTCTCTGGGCAAGATAGTCCAGTGCCTCCCCACTCTCTTCAGTAAAGAACTTCTTCCTAACATCTAATCTAAATCTCTCCTATTTTAGTTTAAAACCATTCCCCCTTATTCTATGATTCTCTACCCATGTACAAAGCTACTGTCCCTCTTTTTAATGAGCCATCTTTAAGTCCTGCCAGGCAGCAGTGAGGTTTCCCTGGAGCCTTCTCTTCTATAGGCTGAACAACTCTCTGAGACTGTCTTTATGAGGTTCCTGTGGGCCCGTTTCTTAAGCTTGTCCAGGTTGCCCTGGGTGGCATCCCCTCCTTCTGCTGTGTCAGCTGCATTGCTCAGCTTCGNTTGCCCTGGGTGGCATCCCCTCCTCCTGCTGTGTCGTATCCGCAAACTCGCTGAGGGTGCACTCCATGCCACTCTCTGTGTCATTGATGAAGATACTGAAGAGCACCAGTCCCAAGAGGGACACCACTTGTCACTGGCCTCCACCTGGACATAAGAGCCACTGCCCAAAATTCTCTGGCTGCATCCAACCAGCCAGTTCCTTAACCACCAAATAGTCCAGCCGTCAAACCCACGTCTCTCCAATTCGGAGGTAAGTGTGTCAAGAGGGACCCTGCGGAAAGCCTTACAGAAGCTCAAACATTGTTACAACATAGTTGAAAGTAAGATTCAGTTTGTTAAACCTTGGTACATCTATATACTATGAATAAAGTATATTTTTACATAAAGAAACTGTTTCCCCCCATTTCTACATACATATTTACCTGCAGAATATTGCTTAACACTGAAGAGTGGCATTGATGTTGATCAGTTCATTTAACTGCAGGGCCTATGCCAGACTTTCATGTTCACATCATACTTCTTACTGATTTCTGTGGGCTTTTATATGTGTCCCATAAAATCTAGTATTTTTCTTAATTTTCAATGTTCTTTTATATCTGTAATGGCTTCACTGATTTCAGTAGAAACTCCTAAAGAAAAAGTTTCTCTGTGAAAAGTAAGTCAGAATTCTCGTCCAAATAGCATTTCAGTCCAAGGGCTGAGCAGGGAGTAGCAATAACTCTCTTTCCCATTCCATATGCTGACACAGGCCTTGGGTTTTACAGTAATGATGACAAACTCCATAGTAAATAAAAATATGAAAGCTGTGAGATATTTTATGGAAACCACATTTTCCTAGCAGCAGAGTGGTGCTGCTGGCTCTGCATAGAACAAAACTTCTTTGCATTCAGAGCCTAACTGAGCCATTTGAACAAGCAGTTATAGTCAACATGGATTTATCTTTAATATTCTTGAGTATTTTACCACTGAATGCTCTTTTCTGGCCTTACATGATCTTGATGGTTGCTGACAGTAGCGGGAGCTCAGGCAGCCAAGAATGAGGAGTAAAATGCTGATTATTTAATAATGATACAGAATTTGGGCTTGAGAAACCTAGCAGGGAAAGATCTCAAAGCATTAATGCATACCAGAGAAACAACATTTTCATTTACATCCCTGTTACTGCCAATATCCTCAGATATCTCCTGTCTGGTAGATGGCTGATATACTTTTGCAGCTAAAAGCTGTGAGTGTTCACAATTCGTGTCTGGTCCCTGCTGTGACAGGTATAGTAGAAAGGCATTGGGTCACATCGTGCCTGCCCAGGAGAAGTTACTAGCTGCAGTTCCTTAAGCAGTAAGATACCACAACCAGTCCAAGAAATAGCAGCATTCATGGGCAGATTTGAGGAAATTCTGGAAACAGAACACAGCTGCAAAGAGAGCAAAGGAAGGCTCCTCTGAGCAAACGGACAGAACCAGAGGGGGATGCCCACGCTGCCTGCATCCAGCTGTGATCGCAGAAGATGTAGTGGCAATTAATAGCTGCAGCATTAACGCGGCCGCCTGGTGTAGCCGCAGTCCCGGAGTACAGCAGCCCGCTGGCACGGGAGGTGTGTGCCCCCATGCCAGCGAGGGGTCACTGCTGGCCCCCAAACGCTGCAGCGGGGCAACCGCGCCTTCACTGAGCAGACAAGCGGTGCCAGGGGAGCGCCGCCGCGAACCGGCCGAGACAGGACAGCCCCCTGCGTCAGCGGCGAGAGGTGACAGGCACGGCAGGGGTCACTGCCACGAAGGGGCTGAGGGCAGGAGGCTCCCTCCGGACCGGCCGTGTCCCGCCCCGCTCCCCGGGGCACCGCGGGCGGGGCTGCGCGCTGCGCCCCGCGCTGCCACAGGGTGGGAGGTGGCCGCGTTCCCATGGGAGGTGGCCGCGGCCCCCGTTGTCCTGCCTGGTGGCAAGTAATTGGAAGCGAATCGCAAGGTGACTCAGAAATCATCCGTACCCGCAGCTGGCAGGACCCCCCAAAGGGTGCAGCTGAGGGTCAGGTGGAAAACGCCGCAAACCGAGCAGGTAATACAAAAAACTCATCACCTCCAAAGGGCTAAAGCCTGGGAACGTTTTGCTGTACAGAAATATGAAAACAGAGAATGAGATAGTGGGTGGCACACGAGGAACAACAGTGCACCGAAGAATTATCCACAGTCATTCATCCTCATTAGTGCTGTATTTCAGTTTTGCCTTTGGCTGAAGGGAGGCACGTTGGTAAAACAAAAGCCTTCCTATATTGCTAGCATTGCCTTGCTTCCTCTTGCGATTGAGGAAACAACTGAGCAGTGGGCGGAAAAGGGCACGGTTTTCTCTGTGGCCACCGATGCCTCAAACAGAAATACCTGTGACGGTTGCTTTTTGCACAGGGGAATACTTCATCCCCTGCATGACTTCCTCCCAGACAGCAGCGTAACTGGGTAGGAGAATTTGATAATGTAAAATCGTGTGCTACTATCAAATGCTATGGAGTTTGAGAATCCATCACTTTTATATCAGAATACTAATTTGGGAGAAACAATATTGTAAATTAACAGAAAATCAGAAAATCAGGATTGGCTTCCAGTTAAGCACTGGCATCATGTGCAACAAAATAGGTAAGTCATGGTATAATTTCCATTTGTGAAACAATCTGTTTCCATTAAACTTTCTTGTCAACCAAATCAATTTAAGAATTAAAAATATCTCCATTGTTCTTCACACCTTATTCCATGGAACACTGCAGGATAATCCCAGAATATTGACATTTTTGTACAGTCCAATTATTTTTTTTCATTAATTAGAACTGGCTTTTGCACATCAGAGATTTCCTCGTCATAATCTTTCCATTTTTTCAGAATTATAAAGGATACAACAGAGACACCCGCAGTGACCGAAAATTCATTTTGCTCATTTTGTAATGTGCTAAATTGTCTTGATAGTGTATCTTAAATTTAGACTGAATCTTGTATGTGCTGATGTCTGCATGGTAGATTAAGTGGCCAATGTCACTTGTAGTTTAGCTCTTATCTAAACCCACATGATAGCAAAACAGAAACAAATTGAAAGTCTTCTTTGCATAATATACATTCATGTTCAGCTACCCACATTCAAATATTGACCTGTAAATAAAAATTACTTGGAAATACAGAAGAATGCCTCAAGGGTTGAATGCTTAAAAAAAGTGGCATTTCTGTGTGCTTAAACAAGCACCAGAAGATCACTATAGAGATGTTACCGTCTGACATACCTGTCCACCATGCCCAGCTTCAGTGCTCAGAATTACAACCAACATAAAACCAAGGAGTTGCCACTTTCTGGCCATGAATTTTGCTGCAAGTCTGCGTGGGGAGCATCTCAGATCCAGGTTTAACTATCCCAGTTTATCTCACACAGCAGCAGTCACCATGTACACAGCTTAGAACCACGCTCATTTAAAGACTTCTATAGACCATGACAATTTCATCTACTTTGAACCTTTCTCTGTAGGGGCTTTTTGGTCTCCCTGTGGCTCAAAGCTGAGTCTCAAATTAATTGGACCCTAACTCCTCTCTGGTCCTTTCTAAAGGCACTGGATTTACAGCTATCATCATGAAATTGGTTTGTCTTTCCATTTAGTATGTGAAAATCAGTAACAGTCTAGTTGGTAGAAGGTGCTGAAGCATGTGAATGTACTTAATTTATGTCAGTCTTTTGACTGCAGAAATATTCGTAAGAGGAGCTGTGTGGCTACAGTGATGGCAACTGGTATTTAAAACCCAGTACTAGTAAATCACAGCAGATAAAACAGATCTGATGTATTACTACAGCTCAGGAGTGACATTTGACCGCTGTACTACTGTTCTGACACTGAAGTTAGTAATGCAGTTTTGTGCCTTAAAGCAGCCCTGTTCTCCTCAGCAGATCATAACAATTATTTCCTGTTTGGCAAAGGATCAATAAAAACAAAATAACGCTCAAAAATCATTTTATACTGTAAATCTGTACAACAAAAGTTTAAGTGCTGACACTGCTGTGGCCAGGAAATCCAGTTTTTAACAATGTTATATGAGGTCCATGGAGGAGCTAGCTGGCCTCTCATGTTCAGTCTCACAGTCGTTCACATGCAGTAAAACATGACTGGCTGTGGCTGATACACACTGCAAAAATCTGCATCATGATACATTTTAAACGTCCAAGAGCCAGACCTAGAAGGAAATTGGCAGCCTCTTCTTAGGCGTCAGGCAAGCTCCTCCACCTGGCTTTAAGAACATACTTTCAAGACCCACATTCAGACCCATCTGGAGGATCTTCAATAGGTGGGATGAGAAAAGCCTCTCCTGTTCCTGAGGCTGCTGGGTTGGCCAGTGAGATCCCTGTGTCAGCAGCACAGCCTGAGAGCATGGCAGTCTGCAGCTCGGTTAACAAAGGGAGTACTGAGTCTCAGCCTTTTCTCCCTTCCTTGTTGCATTCTGTATTACATTAGCATTGATAAGTTGCCAGCACAAACAGAGAGGTGCCCAGCAAGTATAAGTATCTGCTTTGTTTGGGGCCTCTGGAGATGAGTTTTTAAACTGTGGTTAGCAATTTGAGGTACCCGAACTCTCCCCAGGCCCAGGATCCCAATAAATGTCCTTCATAATACTCCACAGCCTGTAACTATGGTCTCAAAATGCTACACATAGGAAATACCTCAGATACCCTACAACCATACTTTAAGATCATCCATCAGGTCAAATCTTTGAAGTCCAAGTAGCACGTTGCTGGTTTTAACCTAGGTGTCACTGGTATCTATCATGTCACTGCCTTACACCAGCTGTACTCTACGCCTTTCACCTCTGCACTGTGTCTGTTATGAAGCAGTTCCAATATCTGCTGGGCATTTTGCATACTTACACTCTCTCTGTTCTCTCTAAAACTAGTATGCATACAGTATTTGAAGAAACCAAATACTACTTGATCCTTCACAAAAAAAAAGACTTTCACAGTAAATATATTTTTGTATTTGTACTGGGTGCTATTTCTCATTTACCAAGTTTTCACAGTATGGACTGAAGGGAAACTTCTCCTTTAAATAGTACAAAATCAGAGGAATCAAGGGTGTATGTTTCACGGACCAAAATCTTAATTGAATCAGACTATTTTAGATATAATTCAAGATTTACGTGTATATTTTTAGGGTTTTTAAAAAAGCTTGATCAGCATTTTCAGGTAAAGAATGTTTTATCTGGCATACTGAAACTTTATTCTAGCTGTGGAGTAAGAATACCGATAGGAGGTGCTAAGAGATTTGGAGGACCTTGGAATGGTTTAACAGGCTACAGTGAAACCAGAACTTGTTGAATTTAAAACACCTGGAATATTACAACTGTGAAACCAATTCTGCATGAGCCTTACTTGATCTTTGCCACAGGGAGACAGCCTTCAGATGTATTCTGTTCAGCACATCAGCTCACAGTTTTGACAGCAGTTCACATTTTGTGCTTGCAACACCATGAACTGAAAGAATTTCCCAGGGAGCATCCTGAATCACATCCCCCATCTCCAAAAGCATTGCTTCAAACACTGATGTTTCATTGACTTGCAATAAAAGACTATGAGCAGCTGGAAAGACTCCCTTTCCATTAAAGGTGAGATTAAAAACCCTCACCATCCCCACCATACAGCTTTCCTCCAAAATGGGAAGCACTGATGAATACATGCACACACATATACCACCACCTGATCATTTGATGGTAATCTGGAAATACCTGCAATGCCATTTCACAATTATCTGGGCTACTAACACTTGCTGGTCCTTCAGGCAGGAGCTGGTCAAACAGGGCAGGACTTCAACACCAAAGTCATCCCCATGAGTACACAATCTGCCTGTCCTCAACAAAGGTTTTAGGCAGAATCTGAGTTGGTTCTGGAATTTCAATTGCAAGACAGGAATAAACTCCTCACATTACTGAACCGTATACAACACATGTTCAAGGGCTTTCTGAGGGTGGGTATTGAGGCAGCTTACACTAATGAAGGTTTGTAAATGCAGAAGAAGATAATTTCTTAATTTTTCTGTAATTTCTTTTTTGTTCTTTAAATCAAGCATAGGAAATCACATGCAAGGAATGACACATAATGCAAGACCAGGATTGCACAGTTGGCCACTGAGAAGGCAGGACATGCACAAGGCAAGATACAAAACTCACCTGATTGTGCATAGATTTTATGATACAAGTGTCATCATTGCAATCTCAAGTTTTTTAGCTGCAAATGTATCAACTTCACCTCCCAGATAATACAATGTAACAAGGGGAATAGTAGATCATCTACCAAAAGGTGAAAAATTAAATAACAATTTACTCCACAACAATTGCATGGCTTTTTGAAAGATGTGCAATACAGTTCAAAAGATTTGGAGCTCAAGGCAAGAATAATCAGAAACATTCAAGGCATATATGATGAGAAAAGCCAGACTAGATTATCACAATCTTTTTCCTATAACATATATGAATGCCAGAAAGAAAACTGTCCCTATAAAACCATAATGTTCTCCAAAAGGTTTTGCCTGTAACATAAAATATCTTTATTCTCTCTTCTCAACAAAGGCATCCATAAATGCATGAAAAAGAAAACTAATATTATGTTCCCATCTTGAGCTATAAAGATTTGAAAAACAAAGAAAGATACACTTAAATTCATAGACTGATCTCCTTAAATTGGATTAAACAAACAAATAATTTTAAGTAGCTTTAATACTATTTGAGGCTACTTGTATCACACAGAATACTGTCCTGTCTTTGATACAGACATATGCTAATATGTCTGGCACCAGTTTAAACAGGAGTTAGTCAGGAATAAGGCTACTATGGCATGTCATCTCCATAAGTACTTTTCTGAAATGGCTGTAGCAGCAATTTTTCCAGTTATGGGTCTGTTGCTTAGTGCATTTTGGCTACAATTCTGCAATCGGTCATTAGAGTTTTGAAATATAAAAGATCTACCAACAACCCAAAAAAAGACACTGCCACTGGAAGATTCATGCATGGGCAAAAAGACAGAGGTCAGAGAATTGCACTTCCCAGTACACAGTTTCATCAAAGTTACTTAAGCATGGAATATTTTATAGAGTAGGTTGGTTGCCTTTTAATATTGCATACTTTACCAGGGTTATCAGCTGACCTGTGACCATGCTATTTAAAGCTAATTGAATACTGACACAGGTGAGGACAGATGGAGAAAACACACCAAAAATGCTTATGTTTGTCCATATGAATCTATTATTATTTCATGAATTTCAAAATGAACCCAAACCCACTTACTGTCTTGAGAGAAACAAAGTTCTTCTTATCTCATGCACAGAAGAAATCAATTGGTCTGACTACAATGAGAGATAAAAGTGATTCTCTATTAAGGGTATTTTTAATGAGCATCACATACAGTGCAGATATATAAATCAGAGCACAAATTCAGCTTCATGCTCTTCACTTCATTTTACTTATCATCAGTTCCTATTTTACTTTTAAGGTCAGTACAAGACTGGAAAAGACACAAGAAAAGACTGAGTATTGAAGAATACTTCTTAAGTCATTAGTTGTTTGTAATTTTAATGGTGTTAGACTTTACATATTTTTGAAGCATAAACTAGTTAGCTTTACAATATTCAAATATTGTTAATCTTAAAAGACTGCTCATTTGAAGCCTGCACTCTCCCACTCCATTTACAAACTGCCCCTACTCCCTTACACTTGATGATGCCTTGTTTGCAGTGTCTTGGTCAGGATACAAATAGAGTGAGCTCTGCGATGAATTTGCTCTTGGAGGTGGTTGTGTACTAGTCAGTCTTTCAGAACTTCCTGGAGAATTCTCCCTCCACCTTGGACTTGCCTGCTCTTCAGACACTTCCCACACAGATGGGCATGGGGAGGTAAAATTCATGGTGGATCGTGAGAGGTAGTTCTCCTGAAGACCTTCTTCTTGGAGGC
>VZRO01003376.1:23089-44504 GCA_013397915.1 Daphoenositta chrysoptera | reverse complement strand
TCCTATGCAAACTGGAGCCAACTGCAAAGTTAGATCAAATTGTTGAGAGCCTTTTCAAGTTCTGGAAATCTCCAAGTAAAGGATGATGAGAGCTCCCATCACTATTCCCAGGCTTTTCTGCCCCCCAGTCAGCTTTTGCACACATATCTTAAGTGCTTTCAGTACCGCTGCATGCAAAGAAACAAAATTGTACTATCACCCTTTCAGTATTTCAGCTGCAATCTAGAGGCCTGCATCTACTCCAGCGCCTTCAGAATCCCACCTGTCAGCAACTACCATGTTCATTTTCTGCTTTTACATGCCCTCACAAACTCTTTTTTTCCCAGTTTCTTTCATGTTTTGTGCTCTTCAAGCCAGACACTTTTCCTTTGTTTTTATCTGCAGATAGGTGAGGCCCCCAAGATTCCACATTGGGCTACTGCTGCTCAGCACCACTATTAATGCAGCTGTTTGGTCAGAACAGCTCACTGGAGGCATTAGACCCTCAGCTAAACTCTAAAATCCTGCAGTAGATGAACTCAGACTCATGCAAAAAATCCCATGAAATGTGAATTGGTAGGTAAAGTGGGAGTGTTTTAGAAGGTCACCCTGCTAAGTTTTTCTTCCTATGGCATCTCTCAGCTCTGAAAATCTCTTTCCTTGTGCAGTCAAGTGTCTTTCCATAGGAATGGTTGCCTGTTTCTTGGGGCAGAACAGTTCCAGAGGAAGTGCTGTTGACTGCCTTGTCCCTAGTTGTTCATCTGTGAGTGCAAAGGGTGCTCAGTGGAATGAAGGAATGATCTATGCTCTGATGTTTTTTCCTGCCTAGATCACTGCCTTTTGAGCAGCGGGATGAAGCATAGTTCCCTACCACAAAGCTTCCAAGGGGGCTCAGCCAGCAAAAAAAGGGAGTTGGAAATGAAATGCAGAAGTCATGTTCCCTCATGTGAAAATGGAGCAATCAATTTTTGAATGTATACATACAGGAAATAAACCAGGACACTGTTCAAGTATTCCCTGCTTTAAACTGCCATTGATTTACTGAGGTCTTGGCAGGTAAAAGAGCTCAGGGCTGCCCCTGCACTGTTCAATTTTCCTCCTTCAAAGCCATTTTAAAGATTTTTCCCCAAAAGGACAACCCTTACCTGAGACTCCTTTAGACCCAGGTTAAGGGCCAGTTTCTTCCTGTCTGTTTTACTAATATACTTCTGCTTCTGGAACATTTTCTCCAAAGCTTTCCTCTGGTCTTCAGAAAAGACAGCTCTTCTTAATATGCCTCTCCGGGATTTGGAGTTCGACTCCTGGGTCAGAAGAGGCAGCACACTTTCCTCCCCTGGAGGAAATAGATGAGAGTTTCCCATAACATCTAGCGCATATCAGAGAAATATTAAGTGCTGTTCATTATAATGCTTGCAGATTCTTGTCCCACTTTTGATTTGTTGGTGTTATAAGTGTGTTGTAATGCTTCAGTCATGTTCATTAAGGATTAAATCCTCACTTGGATCTAGAGGTGTTGTCAGTAGTCAAGAGTCTCCCCCTGACATGGTACAAAGTAAATCAGATGAGTTCATAGAGGAATATTAGGACAGAGCCCATGCTACTGCAAAATTCAAATACAGTCAGGGAGAAACTTCACTTTTTTTTGCCTGTCGTCACCACTAAATAAACTGCAACAAGTTTTCCTATGAGTTTATTTACTCCTTGTGCAGAATGTAAAACCAGATAAAAGTGGTCTGTAATACTGATTCAAAGAAACTAAGTAGGCTTTCCTCTATTTTTTTTTTTTCTAATGAAAGCCATTCAGAATTAACTATTTCTCAGAAAATCCCTGGTCATTCACTTAGTTATTCTGGAAACGGCAGCAATTTCTTTATTAGAGGATTTGGAGAGTACTTGGACTTACTCCTTTCAGCCTGGTTTCTAATCCTTTGACATCTCATAGCAAGTCCTGGGAGGGCAGTTTTCAGTGAATCCAATCACATCCCCTTGATGCATGCCTAGAGGGAGCCCTGCCCTAGAAAACAGACTCAAAGCTGGGGGACAGAGCTGCAGTGAAGAAGTGGAAGTGTTCACACAAACAGCACAGAAACCCCAAGATAAATCTCTCGTGTTCCTCACACCCAATAAAACCTAAAGCCATAGTGCTTTCCCACGGTCCCTCTCCCCTAGAAGGATATGGTGTATGAGAAGCAGTCCTTGGTGAGAGGCTTCATATGCCTCCAGTGCTCCCAGCTTCCTCAAATCCTCATAGAGGGAGCAGGAGCAGGGGCCAGTTGAACAGGGCCCATCATCCAGCACAGCATGTGGTAACTGGGGCAGATGCAAGCAGGCCAGGAACCAGCTGCACTTTGGCTCAGAAACCTGTGCCATGGCTGGACAGCCACTGACATCTACAATCTTTCTGTCGGAGTGGCAATTCAGATGCAAACTGCCCTCCTGTTGTCCACCTTCTCACATCCATGGGCCTAGACTGCTCTCCCAGCTTACAGCTACAGCAGCTGCAAAGGTGCATTGCTGCTCAACTCCTACCAAGGACCTGAACATTTTTATATCATATCATTCCTACCAAGGATCATATAATTTTCAAAGCCAGTGGCAAATTTCCCTTGAAAAGCCGATTCTTTCAAATACTGAACATTTTTTTGTGAAAAATCTATCTATTCTAGTCAGCTGTAATGGCGTGGGCAGAATTTAAATACATTTTTTTAAATTGATATAGTGCTCTTGAAAATACTAATGAAATCTAGATGCAACTTCAACAAACTGTTCCTTAGGGCTACACCACATTTCAACTTCTGTATATTATACATGTATACATATGGGTATATGTCTCTTTAAACACCCACAGAAAAACAAACACACATATACTGAGGATATTGTAGTACAAGGATGAGAACCGAAGTGTGTATGTGTATGTCTTGCAAAGTTGACTAAATACTTTTGTAGTCATGTGTTACTGGTTTGATATGACATTCACTACCCCTGCATCCTGCTTCCAGCGCTGACCAGAACAGGAGGAGTATCAGAAGCTGAGCAAGTATACAATGATTATTCCCTAAAATAACATTACCACTGTGAAACATTACTGATTTAGAGACCATAGCATTCTGTTAACTCTTTTCCTGAACTTTTCTACATGTCAAGAAATAAAGATCTTTATATTTGTCCCTCGTAACACCCTGTGGTAAAAAAATAATTATTATGATTTATAATGTGACAGTACAAATAATCCTTAATTTATATAGATGTATTTCAATTTTCAAAATTATATCTAAGACCAGATACAAAAATCATAACCTCCTGGTTAATGTCCTGGTATTTATTACACTGTGATACACTGTCAGACGTCATCCAAACCGAAATGAACAATCTGCAGAACAAAAATCAAAATACCCCAATGGAGGTTTCCACAAAGGGCAAGCCAGGTTGATATTTCTCTGGGGAGTTTAGAGCCCCTTCATAACCCCCACTGCATGCTCCAATCATGCCCACAAAACTGGGAGCCTTCCTTCCTCAAGCATGTTTTCTCTCTTTCTTGCTCAAACTTAGTGAATTTAGGTACCTTTTTCCAGGTAGCCTCTGAGTAGTTTCTGCTGAATTATCAGCCATTCTCAGGTTTACTGGAAAGTACAGTCTGGCAGCAGCAGAACCAGTACGTTCTCTCATCCCTACTGTGTGATGAGAGACACCAGCAAGGGAAGAGGCATAACAGAGCTGGTCCTTGCCTCCCGGCCTCCATTCCACAATGGAGTTGTCAGCCAAGGACAGAGGACGCCAAATTATGTGACCCCTTAAAATTTGTCTTGCCTGGCTGGTTGTTAACAGTCAATCAGCAAGGAAACAACCTCCTGCTGGAGCCTCGAGGCACCAATTAATTCCTGTACAGGCAGTATGTAGGGTCCAGCTTAACACCTGTATTAGACTAACTTAATAGTGAGGCATCTTTACGCTAAGGCACAGTGTGTGACGGATTTTAAAAGATTAACTAAACAAAATGTAATGATGAGCAGAATGTTCAGAAGCATAGCAAACAGCCACTGGGTCAAAAAATCTGAAACCTACCCCCAGCTGAGTAGCCTAGAGAATTTCTTTAAAAATAAGCCATATTCTGAAATGCACTCCAACTGTTACACAAAAACTAAATTTCAGTTTGTGGATTATAGGATTTTTCAGTGCAGCGGGATAGACAGTCATTTATACTTTTCAACAATTCCAGCAAAATTAAATATGTCAGTTTGCAGCTTGTCACTCTGAACATGCAGCAAAAGGTCTAGTGTTTAGGCTTAGTGCTGACATAAATGTGACCAATTATTTCCTCTGTTGCTGGTTTGATTTTTGTTTTGCTTTGGGTTTTTTTAAGTCTTTCCTTTGTATCCTAATATATAGTGATAAATGTCCTCTTAATGTGTGGAACAATCTTCATTTGCCTTCATGGCAGAGACCACCTTGAAGGAGCAAGTAAAAGCTTTAGTCATGGTTTCCATTTTTTCATTAGAATTCAATACATTCTAGTTAAATGGACAATTAATAGGTCACTTCCAAAATAGTAGTGTATCAGTCCTGGTTAATAAACAATCCCCACAGTTGATAATGGGCCTATGTATTCAGCAAGTCCCTGTATACACTCAGCTCATCCACTAAATCCCTTTTCAGGTAGACAGGGTTATATGGGAAGATGAGCTAGAATGAGTCTATAAAAGTCAGTTTCATTCACTGCTTTATTTTTCAGTCAAGTGCTTTAAATGGTGTCCAGAAAATCTCTTGGAATGTGAGACAGGAGAAAAGACTGGCACATAGAGTATTGCTTTATGGCCATACAAAAGGGCAACTGACCCTTGCCCAGGCCTTTTCAATGTGAAATGGTTCCTAAAGTTCATCTGCACAGTGAAAAATTGTGGTGAGGTCGCGTGTGGATGAGTAAAGTGAAAGTGGTGATTGGTCATGGTGCTGTCAGCCATTGTGGGAGAGCCGAGGCCATGTAAAACGCTCTGTGGGAAAGTGTCAGCCCCCTAAAGAGGTGCTCAGAAACTTGCAGCTCATTAAACTGCCAGCATTTGCTGCCTCACTTGTCAAGAATCATTCAACTTAGCAACTGCCCTTCTGAAACATTCATAAAAACCATGCACTTAGTCAGGAATGGTTTGAATGCAACTGTGATAAAAAACTATATACCAGAGCACATATAAGCTCCAATTTTCATTTGGATTTGACACACAATTTGTGCTTTTTTCTGTTTTGAAGAAAAAAGGAAATGCTACTTCTCTTTGCATTCCTGAGCCATAAACACAAAATCATGACTGTCCATTCTTACACTATGGCATGCAATCTTCCCAATCAAGGTTAAATTTAGTTTTGGATTAAATGGAAGTGTGTTCCAGTTCATAATCCTGAATGGATAGTGTATACTGGCCAGAACTCTCTACAAGATACTTCTTCCATTTTTTACATTATGATTAAAAAAGAGAAACAAATTAAACGTGCACACATCTGACTGCTACAAAAATAATGACTGTTGTATTTAAATAGCGCTAAGGCTTCCTGAATCATAATTTACCACTAAAGAACATTAAAATGCAGCATGCATTTTACAATCCTCCAGCTCTTTTCTTATTTGCAAATGTTTATTGACACTGATTTTTAAAAGAGTTACTGATTTTAAAGAATTGTTTCTAGCAAACTGAAAACAAGGCACTTTCCTAGGTTAGCTCTGTCTGGGTGTCTCAATGCCATTAGAAAGCTCTCACAATTGCTCAGTGTACTTAAGTTTGATAAATCTTTGGAAACCCTCTGAATAGGATTGCTGTGATTTTACTAAGGAATTAGCTGCTGCCATTGCATCACCAATTAGTTTTCCAGAACACATTAAATCCTGCTGCTTTGGTTTACAGAATAACTCAAGCATTACTGATGAAGCATAAAAACTTACTTGGAAAAGCAGTGGGGGATGCAGGGTGCTGACAGGACCCACCGCAGCATGCTGAGTAGAATGGCGGGGCTCGGAGAAAAAAGTGTTTGGAAAGAGCTGCAAAGAAAGCATAGATCTAATTGATTATCCATTGAGCTTAGGTGATATTCATAACAACAGTCCTCCAAAAAGTCAGTGTGTAAAGTCCTGCCCCACAAGCTCTTTTCCCTTTTTTCAAGATGGTGATATTTTTAAGGCAAACAATGATAAACCAAGTAATTGTTCTTTAATTTAGCAAGGTTATTTTACATGTGTAGCTTAGCTATAATATGCAAAACTTTCCCTATAAGAATGAAGCTCTGCAGACTAGAAATTTGCTTCTGTAATTGCTGTAATCGTGGGGGTTTTCCTAAATATTGGCATTGAACACATTTTTTCAATAGTACATTGTTGAAATAATGAGTATAATGAATCTGAAAAAGTTATTTAAAATAACTCTAGTAAGCATGACATCCTAGAAAAAAAAAATCAGCTTGTACTGCAATGTTGTTAATAGTACTCAAACCAATAATCTCCTCAACAAGAAACCTTTATGAATAAAATTTATAAAATGCCATGAGATGAAACAGCTGAGCTCTACAGGCACAAACTACAGGGCCTGATTCTGTTATCCTGACTGTCAACTTAGTCTTGCTGGAAAAGTGCTGTAAATCTAAATAAACCATTTGCTGAAAGCTCTGCTTGATACAACAACAACAAAAAAAATTGCAAAATCAACTCACAAAATTAGGCAATATTTGGTAAAATTTTATGGCATTTTTTTAATCAAAGTCTCTCATATCTAAAAAGTGCTTCCAAATCATGGAAAGGTCTTCATTATCTATTTATCCCTTAATTTTTTTCTACAAGGCTCATGGGCTTTTCCATTAATCCTAATTACCTTTCAATTTCTGCTTGTACTAGTCAACTATGAAACCTGGAATATTTTTTTGTTTTGAAAAAAGATACATCATGCTTGCTAGAACTGTACACTTGTAAATTGTGATCAGCATCAAAACATCTATGTCACTCTCTTCTTTTGGTTCAGGCAGAAAATACGTGGCTCTAGAGCCTGTATTGTAGTTGTCCAAATCTCCAGAAAAAAACCCATTAAGTAAAAAAAAAAAAAAAAAAAAAAAAAAAAAAAAAAACCAAAAAAATTAACTGCACACTTAGGTAAAAAAAATTAAGAAATCAACAATCAGAAAGAAAGGTAAATAGATAAATGTATCTAAGCCATGCTGCTAATTTTTGAAGGTTTTTTAACTGGAATTAAAAATAAAGATCACTCAAAACTAGGTTTCTAAGTACTACTCAAAATTAGGTTTCTCAGTATGTATAAAGGCTTCAAAAAAATCTTCTGACATTTAAATGTGCTGTTATCCCAGAGCAAAAAAACTATTGCTGTCAAAGTCTAACTCTAAACATTTTTTAAAGTATTAACTTGCAGTTGCTGATTGTTAAGCATTTTGCCAGCACATCTTTTCACAGAAACTTTCCTGTTTCTAATGAAATACAAATACATTCCATGAGAAATTAATTGGTTGGTTTTGAGGTGTATGCTTGCAAAACATTTGCAAAAAAGAATGATTTACGCCAGGCATTAGTATTCTAAAGCTTCTTTTCCACACAAGACCATCAAATGTAGAACCATGTCCTTAGAAACTTAAAATAGTCAAGAACATGCAGCCAACTATTACCTATCCCATGTATCCAAAGGGCTTCAATGCAACTGGTGGAGTGTGTAAGTTGGAAAGGATTTGAGTAAATCAAGAAGCACGGGAGCTGTAGAAGATAAATATCAGCCATCCTCCTGGACATGAGAGCTTGTTATTGACAGTATCTTTTATCCGCTGCGATTCCCAAACTCCTGGGTGAAGAGCTTTTCCTCCCTTCCTTGGGAGGCACATTCCTCATGCTTTTAACCAATTTCCCTTCCAGTCAGGTAAAACTCTTCACTTCTAAAAATACAGCTTAGAATACAGAAGATGCTGCACTCCATTCCTTTACTTTCTCTTTAAATGTCTTGGATATTCCTTGGCTGCCATAGTGTCCTATTCCCTCCGATCATTGCTCCAGCACTTTGTAAAGGCCACACAATTTTTGTCAGACATGTTGTCCTGTCCTTGACATTCCCTGCTGTGGTTTCTTAACTCTGTCCAGTTCCTTGCTCTGTTTTGATAATGTGGGGTTCATAATGGTGTGTGATAAAACCAGAAGACAGGTAAATCAGAATTTATCTGGATAAATCAGAATTCAACAAGCTATTGATTCAGATAGACAGCATGCTCCTGCAAATAGCAACAGGAATAGGAAAGGACAGGTTCCTCCATTCATTAAATCTCTCAAGTAAACTGCAAGCATAGAGGTCTGAAGATGGATCAGAGTAAAAACTTAAGCAAACTCTTTGCTTAAGCAAACTCCAAACAAGCAGTGTATTTCCATGGAAGTTGCTGACAACGATTTAATGCACTAGCACAGTACCACAATGCAAACAGCAGAGATCTTGACCCTAATTCTGCTCAAGTTGATGGAAATCACGAGTCTGGCTTTCTTGGGCATTTTACTTAATTCTTTCAACCAACTGCTGGTTTTTCTGCCTGCAGGGCACATATCTCCTTGAAGCAAAATACTTGCTTAAGAAATAAGATGCAGGTGATATCCTAATGTAACTCTGAATGAAGAGGTTCCTGAGCCCACTTCTCAAGACTGATTCAGTCTAGATCCTGGGGAATAAACAACGCCATGATGTTTCTCTAAGCCTATAGCCAACATGTATCTGTAGTTCATGGACTTTTTTAATGTGCTGCAGCTATACTGATGCACAAGTGACTTCTACATTACATAGATGAAACTACATCCCTACATCTACTGAAGCTGTTGCACTCAAACCAATGTGCAGCACTCATGCAGAGTTACAGCACTAAAAAAAATCTGACATAATACAGAGATACTCTATCTTGGGAGTTCTACATAAGAGAAAAATGTTAATGCTTCAACATAACATATCCAAGTATATTTTTTTCATTGATAAAAACAACACAGTTCATCACATTAAATGGCTTCTACTACCTGCATAAACTGCATTAACAGAATTAAAATTGTTCAGAGAAAAAGCATATATTTAATATATGATTTCAGAATTATCCTGAAATTGTACCTGTAGAAATTACATAATACCTATCAGTTTTGAGAGCAATATAGAGAAAGCACTACCTATTATTTTCTTTTCACATAGATCACAGCAACTCTATCAATATCTGTTGGTCAAGAGACTGAAAGCAAACACGCTGTTCATGTAAGGCTGAAAATTGCTGAGATGCCAGAATAGTAATTCTTCCATTTTTTGGCCATAATGAAGCACATAGTAACCAAAAGGCAGCTGTTGCTACCAAACATGTATATGAACTTAAAGCAGGGGCCAAATCCTAAAAATTTGTATTCAGGACACTTAAGTCTTTTTCTGCTTTACATCTCCATTTCATAAAAACCGAGACTGTGTGGAACTAAGTGTTTTACAAAAGTCAGTCTTTACAAGTTTAGCCTCATACATACATGAAAAGTATCAAAGTATGATATAAGTCCCTTTTGGCACTCCAAAAACGGTACTATATGCCTTAAAAGAAAATGTATTGGATCATATACACAAAAGTATTAAATATCTATTTTTTCTTTCACAAAACAAATTCTTTTGACACTGGTACTGTATGCAAAATTTTAGTGACAATGTTCACTACATAAACCTTTGTGAATATAAATCATTTTACATACAATAAAATGAGACTAAATATGTAAATGGACCTCAAGCTTATCTAGTGCTAAAACTCAGAAAGCAGTTCCGATACTGATATTTTAAAATACAGTGCCTGCTCTGAAGACATTCCAAATTCAAAAGCCCTTCCATTATAAAAAGTCATATTGACAGTGGGATCAGAAGTTTTCCTTCCAACTATCCATCATTTTGAAAGTACGTTTCCTAAGTACAATCCAGCTCAAACAGTTACATAACTTTGAAAATGGCTTATTATTAAGGACACTGTTTGCTTTTCCTAATTCTACTGTTGTGAAATAACTCAGAAAAGAGCGTAGGCTATCAGCCATCAGGAAAGTGGGAAGGGGTGAAAGAAAAATGGCTATTGAGGGAAAGTGAACTGATGATAAACTTCTGGTATTATCCATACAGGCTCCTTCACTGCACATGCTGCTAGTCTGTTGGGGGTTTTTAAAGATAACTGATAAAAATGCGGTACTGCTAAACCTGTGAAGAGAGCTGGAACACCTCCAAAAAATTATTCAGAAAACTGCCTAGAGCCAGCTAGCAAAACTAAGGACAGGACCACAGAGACCTCAAGCTGCACGAACACTTTAATTCTCCGAGTGTTACTCAGTCCACATTAACTGCTTTCCACAGTGATGCCTAGGCTCCAGCCCTGGCAGGAAAATTAAATATATTATCAGTAAAATTATAGCATTTAATCTGAAAATCTTGGATAGTTTCTACCCATAACATGGGCACAACTGCAATTTCGTACCTACATCCATTCTTGGCTGTGATTAAAGCAGGCTTTTGCAAAGCTGCAGGGAAGTTTCATGTCGTGAAGAGCTCCCTGATAATAGCCCAGCAGCAGCTCTGCCAGCTTAGTGATCCATCTGAGCTACATTTCTGCTCCTGAACCACAAGCCCTGGACCTCCTGATGAGTCATGGCTCTTTCCTGGCAGTTACTGTCTTCAGAGTGCAATGTTCCAGCAGCAGTTGTGCACCCCCAAAGCATTTCACCCAGCTGAAGAGGAGCCTCCATCTGCGAGAACGAAGCAGCAGCCACTGTCATATCCCACCCAAAAGCGACTGCCATCACATGGAACTGGAAAAACTTACTGCAAAAGCCTGTGATGCAGGACCCCTCAGAACTGGCTTTCCTGCACTCCCAAAGTTACTATTTGCTTCCTATTTACTCTAGTAAAACACCATACGAAGGCTCACAGGAAATCATGCCAAAAGGGCTGAGCAGAGCAGAATACGCAGATCACTTTTAAGAAACTTGCAAATATTCATAGAAAAGGTTTTAAAGCTCTAAATATATTTATACTTAAATCCTACACAAAAGGTGGATGCAAGAAGTGGGCTTCATTTTTATGTTGGGTCTTGGTGGGGCTTTCAAAAATTGGCAGAGCAGCCTCCAAAAACGGCTTGAAACATGCTAACAGCATAATCATCATTTACACCTACAGCAATGTAATGGCCAAGAGCATCATGCTGAGGATTATCTGAAACCTCATCAATCACTGTCAGTTTTCAGAGGCATCATTCACATGCCTTATTACTAGGTTGTAATTTGTTGTACATGTTTTTCACCGCCTGAGGAAATACACCAGCCTGAGGCTGGTGACAACACATGGTAAGATCACATCTCTACAACCCAAAGCAACAACTAAACTCCATAATTTTTGCCCAAAACTTCATGGGTCCCCTGGTGTCAGCAGTAAAAGTGGCTTCTACCCTCTCCATGCCTCGCACACAGCCTTGCTATTGGTAAAATGGGAATCTACCTGTGGATTTACCAGCTTTTTTTCTGGCTTTTTCCTTCCTCAGGATGCTCATGTACTAGTGTGCCTCAGCACTTTATGATTACCAGTTCCTGTCAAAAGGGGCATCACTGTCAGTTCTCTGTCTAGAAGTTCAATGTCTTGCCTGAGTTCCTTGTCTGGGCCTCCTGTACAGTCATGATAAGAGATAAGCAGCTCTACGTAACAATTCATCACCTTAAAACAGACACATAAGGTGTGTCATGTTCTCGAGGCATCTCTCAGTATTGACTATAGATTAGACAAGATGCCTACTTTTTATTAGAGAGCTGAATTATTATGACATTCTACTTATCCTTCATAGGTAACATCAAAAGAATACTATCATCTGAAGCCACAAAGACTCTAAAATTCAATTCAAATTTTCTTTGATTTTCAACATACTACAATTTGTTTAAAAATTATTTCCTCAAGCATGGCAAAATTAGGGTCAGACACTGCAAGAGAACAATTCACTGGTTCTTCATTGTTGCAGTCCCAATTCAAAATCTTACAATAGGCCAAAATGCACCATTTATTCCAGTGGTATGCACTGATTGGCCAAAATTTTCTACCTGGACCAGTCTTTACTTGTTACAGTATTGCTAGCTCCAAACAGACAAAAGTCTCAAGATAACATAAACAGTGTTAGAATGAAAAAATAACATATGGTGAATTCTTTTTTTTTTTTTTTTTTAACATGAGGGGTTTAGTATTTTGACATTTGTACAAGGAAATACTTTTTCAAGTGGAAATTTGAGATATTCACATAGTCACAAGGAGGTAAAATTCTCAACACACATTCAGAATACCTCAAGAGAATTATGTGCTACCACTGCAGACAAAAGCAGGCTCTCAAGAAAAATTTTCATGAGCTTTTCAGCACAAAGCAAAGGCCACTTCTCCAAAGTTACAACTCACCTCAAAGAAACACAGCCCAGGTTACTGAAAATATTTAGATGCATGATTTTGTAAATATCAGGGTCTACATACCTGACATCTGAAACAGCCTCTTACTGCTTTATATACCTGCAGTTGTTTTCATTTTGAAAAAAAAATACCTCCCCTTTCTGCTATAGGATCATGATTGACCACAAAATACCATGTAAAACAGCAGAGCAAGAGTTATTTTGCAGAGATGCTATGTAAAAGAACGCAAAACACCTTCAGAGGGCAATGGAAGCAGAGAACTTGCCTTCCAAAATTTAGGAGGATTTCTTAATACAAAAAACCAGTACAATAAAAACTGAAATCTCCACTTGAGTGGTGAATTTGCCTGATGAGATTAATCTTTACCACAGTCACGTGTTTTCTAAAATCATGAGAAATATACTACAGGATTTTAGAAGACCAGCTGTTTGTGCTGTACAAAATACATTTTACAGAAGTTAATTCACTAACTGTAGGCATGACTGATTCCATGATTTCCCCTCAGTCAACTGCTTTTCTACAAACTCCACCACTTGTCTTCCTAGTGCAGCTCTGAGATCTTCTGGCAGTACCTAAATCTTGCTAAGGACCAAACTCGGGACCCTTCCTTCTAAGAGATGGCACAGCGAGAGCAGCCAAAGGAAGGAGCAGTGTCCAGCCAGTGCTCATAGTCCTTCCTCACTGAGCAAAGACTGCCAGACTGGTGGATGGACTGAAGAGAGCTGGCACTAGTCTACTTCTGGCAACCTCACAATGAGGACAAGTTTGTCCTTTAAACGCCATTTTGCAGCCACTCTTCAGATATGCTGGGCATTACAGACCAATTCCATTAAATGGCTCACGAAGTTAACTGGAAACAGGAAACGTGCTGGACAGAGTCTGTGATTTTTAATACTTACAAAAACTTCTTTGCTTCCAAAGACAAACTTTTAAAACAATGATGGTGTCTCAGTGCTCCTGGCAATCAGGGAATAAGAAAAGATGCCAAATAGATCTCCCCACCTTAAAGAAGCTTTTTATCTCCAGAGAACACCAACAAAACAAGAAAATCCTAAGACTTGTCAGTCAACTTGTTGCCTGAGTTAGAGGGAGTCAAGATAAAACATTGGGCTCTTTCCTGTCTTTTATTTTACTGAAAGCTAGTGTTACATCTCGCTTGAGGACACACCCTGGCTGCCAGTTGGCTTGAAATCAATAATTAATAAGCATTAATTCACTAAGAAGAGGTCCAAAATGAAAGAAAAAATATCACTTAAATTTCAGTAATTTAATTTTCTCTTGGTTGTCATAAAGAAACACAAGACACTTTATTAAATATGGGAAATATAATATGTTTGATTCACTAAGTATTACAGTATAGAACTGTTGACATCACCTGAGAAGGAAAAAACTCACATTATTTTCCAGAGACTTTGCCTGCAGAAGACTTGATTTAATCTCCTTGCAATGCTACCAGTTTTCTGTATTATCTTAGGTAAATCACCTCATTTCTTTTTGCTCCAGCTCTTCCTCTACACAGTAGGAATCTCTCCTACCTCACTGGCACATTGTGATGATAAAGGCATCAAAATGTAAAGTACCCAAACGCTACAGAAAGAAAAGATACCCCCTATAGCACAGATGTATCTGGACATGTATAAAGTACATCTATAGATGTTTACTATAAGCCCAATTTATATTTACTATATAGTTCTTCTACCTGATTTCTTTTGTGTTATATGTGTGCTGTCCTTCATTCTGCTCTATTGTATTCTGATGCTTAAGGCAAAAATCCCCTAAGGTAAATTTTTCAGCAGGTTCTACAATGGAATTATCTCACTGTTATGTTTGCTTTGTCGCATTTTTCAATTCCCTTTCTCTGTTCAAAATGCCAAAATTAAAGCAGAAAGCCAGATTCTTTCCACATGACCCTACTTAGGTTGTAAAGCACTTACTGTCAACCTCCTCCAGGGAAAATTACTTGAGAAGAGCAGAGATATTCAGAAAAATTATTTCAGGTAGCAAGGTAACTTTGCTTTTCCCTAGGAGGTCATCTCTGCTCTGGTGCAAGGCAATACTTCTGGAAATTAAGTCATGAGGAAATATGTGGAGTGGACCTTTTTTACAGCACCTGTGCTCCAACACACAGAATCTCAGCATCCTCTGGACAATTTTTACGTCTCAGGAAACACTGAAGAAAACTGTCAAGTCTTCTAATTTATCCAGAAGATAACAACAGTCTTGGAGTGCAAGGGACAAAAACCCAGATTAGCAAGCAGAAATTGAGGACAGCACAGAGCAAAGGGGCTCCAAGCAAAGTGCAAGAAAGCCTGTGGGAATCCCAAGCTGCTATAAATTGGCATACCACTGCAGAAGGCTCATGAGTTTATTGTACAGCAGTAAGGCTCCTTCTGCTTTTCCTGCCTAAGTTTTATGTAACATGCTCTTTGTTCATGTTCTTAAATTAAACCAAACTAATTTCAAGCACCTATGGTGATTACATTTAATTTTTTAAAATGTGTGTAATGATGGAAAGTGATTATTTTAATTTTTACAGACCACAAATATATTTATTTCTAACATACTCATTAGATGATGTAATATTTAGGGTGAGACACTTTCTGAGTACTTGTTCAGTTTTTTATTCACAATAATTTTGTATGAGATATACATAAAATACACAGGCAGATAAGCACTTGAAATAGTCCAACTAAATACTTTGAAACGTGTAAATTATGGGAATGGAAATTTGCTGATACAACTCAGCTGCTGAGGAGTTACAAAAGGAAAAATTACCATGACCAGATAGTCCAGATCAAGAATGCCATCCCACCTGGTCTCCTTTGCCACCATGGATAAGTGTTTTCCAATTTACAGAAAGAATACAGGATTTACATTCTTTAGCACTTTTATGGAGTGTTAAAAGGTATCTTAAAATGGAGTGCTTTCTTTATGTCTTTCCTTTGCAGGTACTGTGGATACATGTAAATAGGTTCAGCTTATTCAGTTCAGTCCCTGGCGTGATTTTACATTTCCTTCTTTTTGAGAACTTTTGGTGACCTCACCAGAATTTGGGACTACATAAATAATATAGATAACTGTTTTCAAACAGTCTGGTACTTTTTCAATTTTCTTTATTTTTTTAATCGAAACTTCTAGGTAATGTCAAGCTAGTTTTTTAGGGGACTTTTAGTTCCTGCATGATCTATAAAGCACTTGCTAGTTTAGAAAGATTTTTTTTTTTTAATTGCTTTATCATTTTCAATAGTCTTATTAAAGACTTACACAAAGATTTTCCAAAATGCCATGTGATTTGGGGGTTCCAAATACGAGTTTTTTTCCCAAAAAAAAAACCAAAAACAAAAACAAAAAAGCCCACAAAAATCAGTAAATTAAAAAACCTTACCTAGCACGAATTCCTTAGTTAAAATACCTTCACTAGTCCCTGAAAGCTAAAATTTTTGTTCTGCCAAAATGCGCCTTTGCCCTGTCACTGTATAAACAAGAAACATTACACACAGCCTGACCACCCCAGCCCTACTCACAAATGCAGTGTCTGGTCTGAACAGTCTCCTCAGTATACGCCTACACTAGAGACAAGAGACTCCTTAGAAACCACAAACTAGCCCAGCAAGCCAGTTCCAATCTAATTCAAATTTATGAATGTTGGGACAACCAAGCGTCCTCTTCACTTTAAGACGTACAACTCTGATCAGAATCAACAGATCCCTGTTAGAATATAAAAGTCATTGTTGCAAGTGTACAGTCACGAGAGAATTTTCTTCTTGAGAGCACAATGAAGGAGGAAACCCTATTATTTCTCCTTGCTCAAATCTAAGAGCCTGGTGCTTTTGCTGAGATCCGTGGGAGCTGTGGAATCAGAAGCAGCATAGGACTGGACTCCAAATCACTAGGCAGACCTACCACACTAAAATCACAACTACTACTATAAATCGATCAAAAAAATAATTAATCCTGGAAGCAAGCATTTGAAAAACTTGACATTCTGGAACTTCTGTAGTAATTTACCTATACCTTTTTAAAACAAACAAACAGACCAACAACAAAAACAACTAAACACCTTTACCTCTAGCAAAGAGCACTGGGGCACCTGCTTTCTCTCTTTTAACAAATAAATGTAGCATCTTCTCTAGAACTTTTTTCCAGGGGAAGGGCAAACGGAAGGCAGGGAAGCGGGGATAATATTCACCTAATTGCAGGAAGATGATACTCGTCCTGTTCCCTGGCCTAGCCTATAGTTAGTTAAAACAAACATGTTTAAGTAACTGATATGCTTAAGATAACACTTACCTGAGAGGTCTGGAACATTCAGAAATGTTAATGGACACTTTGACTCTCTCCTGCCTACCTTTGAAGTACATAATGCTAAGGGATCAAATACTGCTTTGGATTTTGAAGAACAGTTTTCAGGATTTAATTGAAATAAAATTATGTTTGAAAAGAAAACAATTACTTCTCTTTCCAAAACAAGGTTTTTGGTTTCACATCTCAAGGACTTAATTCAATAAATACAATTCTGCTTGTCTGATTTTCATTTTAAATGCATTTAAAGCTGCGTGACCATAAATAAAAATTCTTAAAACACCGCATAATATTGGAACAAATTTATGTATTCTAACAGAAAGCCATAATACAGTGTAGATGGCGAGTCTAATACCGAATTTAATGAATTAACATTGACTACAACTTCAGTGCGTTCCCTAACACAGAAGTTTGCATTTCTTAAAATACGTTGCTCACGCCCAGTCAAGATGTATTTATACGAAAATCGGCACATTCAAGAAACAGAAGGGTTTTTGTAAACCTGTTTGTTTCCAATTCCATGGCACCGGTTCCTGCGGGCCCCCTGCGGCTGCGAGCTGGTCCCCACCGCCCTGCAGGGTGCTGGCTCTCAGTGCGACTCCGGGCCGAACGGCTGATGACGCACCTTTACACCGCTTTAAAAAACCTTTTTTTCCCCCCGTCCCTAGTTTTGTCAAAACTTCCAGAAAATTGCCTGTTCTACTTGGCTTAATTCTCCTTTTGGCGGGAGGAGCCCGGTCCTCCACGCCTTACTGTCCTCCAAGGCAGGGCATGTGGAGAAGGGGCTGCTGCCTCCCGAGCTGTCGCTACTTAGGAGGACGGGACCGCTCGCCTTGCTCCCAAAACCTGGAATTTCAGACTTTCCCGGAGCGCCTGTTGGCGGCGAAGCTTCTATCACCCCTTGAGGCTGCGGGACGTCAAGACCTGAAAGAACTGCGATCAGGGCGTTTAAGAGCCCCCGACGCGGCCATCACAGGGCTCTGCCGCGCTCCCTGCACCCACAGGTGCGCCGGCCGGCCGCACTCGAAAGCCGCCGCCCGGCTGCCCGCAGCACCTGTCCCCGCCCGCCCCGCGGCGTCCCGTCGCCAGCGGCAGGGCGAGACTCTCGGCCGGAGCCCCAGCGNCGCTGGCGGGCGGCCGCCGTCCGCCGCGGAGGGGTTAAGCACTTGGAAAGCCCATCTTGCCGGGAAGGGACCCCCTGAGGGGCTGATTTGTTCCGCCGCGGGGCACAGCTTGAGGGGCACGGGGTTGGCGGGGAGGGGACGGAGCTGGGCAGGGCTCGGCGGCGCCCCGGCCCGCAGCAAGTTCTCGATGAGGAAACTTTTGCCCAGGTTGCCGAAGCCCGGCGCCGCCGGCAGGTTGAGGAGAGCCGAGGAGCCCACCAGGTCCCAGTAAAGGGCGCTGGGCAGCATAGCGAGGGCTGCTACCCTCCTGGCTCTGCCCTGCCCAGCCCGGCCCGGCCGCCGCGGCCCCTCACTGGGCTGGGACGGGGCGCCGGGCTATGGGGCCGGGCGGGCTGGCGGGGCGCCTCCCCGAGGGCTGTGGGGAGCGGAGCGGAGAGCTCGGCGAGGCTGTCCGTGGAGACGCGGCGCCTCTCCGCCGGGCTGGAAGGTGTGTCCAAACGCATTCATTATGTCAGCCGGGGACGAGGAGTGATGGACGCGGCCAACAATGCCGCCTTGCCCAGCAGCCCCCCGGGGAGGGGGCAGGGCGGCCAGCCGAGGTGGCTGTCCCGCCGTGCCCGCCCCGACATGGCGGCGGGTCGCGCCTCCGCCGAGGGTGCACCTGTGCGAGGGGACGGCGGGGGAAGGGAAAGGCCGCTGGCCTCCGTCCCGGCGGGGAAGTGGCTCCGGTGCTGGCCGCGGAGAGATCATGTCGACCTAATGATCCCATGAGGTAATGGGAAGATAGTCATTAGCTCACTCCCTCTGGGCATTTTTATCTGGCCTTTTTTTTTTTTCTTTAGTTACCCACACACAACATACACGCTGGATTTTCAACATTTGTCTTAATAAATCTGATTAAGATCAGCACGGTGCTGTTAATCATGTTTTCCTCGAGATGTGGGACGATGCTTTGTGTGGGCATAAACATTCTTTGTCCGGAATAGCTTAGTCCATTTCTGCTTCCTTGCATGTACTCTTCTTTATTTGCTTACAAATCACGTAATGTGGCAAAGATGTCTCATTTTGCAGTTCAAACATGCATGCAGAAAGTTAAAATTGGACGCTGTTCCAAAGTCCTGAAAGCACCTCCCCGTTTTGCAGAGAAATCCTTTTATTTCAAAGCAGCTGTTCACCAGTCTAATCTTGAGGATATTCCCTGCAAAATCCACTGGAGGAGGTGTGTCCTTGTTTTTGTATAGCAGCAGAGCATAATCCTTGGACATCAGGGCAGTTCAAAGCTAAAATCAGCTGGACTAGTGGAATCATCTGTGCCCTCACATGAGAAATGGGAAGGATGTCTTAACTGCTGTGGTACTAGGTAATACCTTGGGGAATATAAATCAGATGCTCACATGTCCGAAGTTTTCCTTTACATCTCTGGGTAGGATGGCCCTGCTAGGGTTTTGGCACTTACTCCATCGGTACTAAGATAATGGTGAATGGGAGCCTAAGAGTTGATAAGGCTGCTTTGTGCTAGGGACCCGTGTAGTTTGACCTTCTGTCTTACAACAATGGCTGTAAGCAGGAAGAAGATTAAGTCCAAGATGAGTCTGATAGTTTTGCCCTGATATATTCCCATTCTCTAACTGTTCTCAGCTTAAACAATTTCCACAGCTTGAGCACTTGTATTTGCAAATCTGAAGGCCTTCATCTCAAGATATTAATGCAAGTATTTTACTTGTGGGCATTTTGAGACTCTTGTTTCTTGCTGGAGAATGGACAGAATCTAGGCTGTTGTACCCTAGACTACATCTGAATCTACTGTGTATTGTTGTAGTTTAAAGTGCAGAAATTATGTTTCTAAGGGAAAGAAACAAGTCTTCCCAGGAGGGCAACTGCTTCTGAGCATTGCAAGTAGCTGCCTTTCCAATTACCCCTCATAAATTTATTCACAGTTAAGGATTTATTTTGTCTTTAATTTCACTGATGAAATTCTCACAGAGTTCCCAAGGGCCGAGACACTGAAAACCATAATTCAACACTTGGGAAGTGCAGTTAGTCCATCCAGCTGTGCTGCATGAATAAAAGGTATTCACCAAGGAAATGTTGCTTGTCAAAGACCATAGTCTTCAAAGACAGACTTGGGGTTTGGTTTCCTCCAAGGCTACTTTTGATGCCAAAGTGGCTACTAATGTATTAATCTCACCTGTGTAGTTTGGTAAAGTATGATTAGCAAGTTGCACATTTCTGTGAAATATAAGCACAACACAGAGAATCACACAATATTCTGAATTGGAAGGGGCCTACAAGGTTCATTGACACATGTAGCATTTGACTCCGTGGAAGAAAGTGATCAACCACATGATGAGTTAACAATTCATGTCAGTTTGCATCTCAAGTTCCAGGGTTCAACCTATGCATTGCAATGTGTGTTTAAGCAGTCCCTTTCTTCTCTCTGATTTTCATCTATCAGTGGCCTGTCACCCATGTTCTGACTCTGCTGTCATGGCTGTACTATAAAGCCACTGTGAACCAGATGACAGGACTCAGGTTTTAAATAAGACAGGAAATATTATTTTTCAAGAGATTCCCAGTGGAGACCTCAAACTGGTTGTGTTAAGGAAGGGTGATAGAGCAGAATAGCCAAATGAACTCATTAAACCAGAGCAGCCTCTAAGCACTTTGTGGGACACATATCTGCAGCTCTGCCAAGCAGTAGCTACCAAATTCTGTCTATCCTCTGGGCATGTGATAATTGAGCACAGTCAGGCCCAAGAGTTGTTACCTGTCAAAAGCTGGAAAGCACAGCACAGGAAAATTTAGATTCCTTGTTCAGATCTGGAGTATGGAGTGATTTGAGAGTAAAACAAGTGGCAGCCCTAAAATTCAGATCCTTTCTGGTGAATGCAGCCTGGAATTGCATGGCAAATGGATCCTTAGCCAAGGACCTGAAAAGTTGTTGGATGTGTATTACACAGATACATTCAGAAAGTAGAGATGGTATTCATATGGTGAGTAGTTCTCATTTCTTTACTTTTGGAAGTACTTGGAAAGTACTTGCTCTGCATTTGGATTTTGTCAATTTATTAATTTACCTTAATCAGACTAAATAAGAAATTTTGCCTTCACTGGGTATCTTGGCTTGTATCAGGTGTTTGGAAAACATGGAGACACACTTCTCAGGTTGCAAAACTTAAAAAATAGGGTACATGGAACATACATGAAATTCTCAGCACTAAGGAAAGCCTTCCCTACTTGGAGTCCAGAGTGCAGTCTTACTGACAGGGCAGACAATTTGCACAACTGTGCAAACTACAAAAACTGTGCAACTACATCTCCCTAATGATCCCTCTTACACATCAGCTCTGCCCTTTCTCAGCTGGCATTTCCATCCTTAAGCCAGGGACTTTCTCCCTTGCAACTCCTTCACTGGAGCAATTCACATGAAGCTGAATCCTGCCATTAATTCAAACTTTTCTTACAAACCTTTCTGATGCTTAACGGGAAGCATGCATATTAGCAGCATCTACATTTTTTTGCCAGATTTACATACATGTGATTTTTCTGCCAGGTCTTTCTTTTTTTTTTTTT
>VZRO01003376.1:0-23069 GCA_013397915.1 Daphoenositta chrysoptera | reverse complement strand
CTTTTTTTTTTTTTTTTAAGCTTTGAACAGCTAACACTTAGGTCTGCACTCCAATAAATCCCCAACTCTGGCCTTTGTCCTCATGGTGGATTTCAGCTTATCAGATGTCTGCTGGAAATGCAAAGCAGCATCGAGGAAGCAGTCAAGGAGGTTCCTGCACTGTGTGGAAGATAACTTCCCCACACAACTGGTGCATGCACCAGCTGGGGAAGCTGCTCTGCTGGACCTGCTGTTAGTGAACAGAGGAAGACTCTGGGTGATGTGATGGTCAGCAGCTGTCTTGGGTACAACAGTCATTAAATGACAGAGGTTTCTATTATTGGAAAACTAAGGAGGGGCCTCAGCAGAATTGCTTTCTTAGACTTCCAAAGGGCAGGCTATGTCCTGTTTAGGAGCCTTGTTGGTAGAGTCCCTTGGGAGGCAGTCCTTAAGGGCAAAGGATTCCAGGAAAGCTGTATGTTCTTCAAGAAGAGATTTTTAAAGACACTGAAGCAGGCTGTCTCCATATGCCAAAAGACTGGCGTGGCTGAACAGAGCTTTGTCTAGAACTCAGGAAAAAAAAAGGAGAGTTGATGACCTTTGGAAGAAGGGCCAGGCAGCTCAGCAGGACTACAAGGACGTTGTGAGGTTACACAGGGAGGAAATTGGACGGACCAAAGCCCAGCTAGAACTTAACCTGGCTACTGCACAAAAGACAATAAAAATGTTTCAATAAATACCTTTGTGACAAACGAAGGGGCACAGAGGCTCTCCATCCTTTGTTGGATGGGAGGGGTAACACAGTAACAGAGAATGAGGGAAAGGCTGAGATACTCAATGCCTTCTTTGCCTCAGCCTTTAGCAGTAGGAGCAGTTGTTCTCTGAGTACCCAGCCCCCTGAGCTGGGAGACAGGGGCAGGGAGCAGAATGAAGCCCTCATAATCCAAGGGGAAATAGTCAGTGAGCTGCTGCACCACTTGGACACTCACAAGTCTCTGGGGCTGTATGGGATCCACCCAAAGGTTCTGAGTGTCTCATAGCTTGGGCAGGTGCGCTATTTGTAGGGTAAAAAGTTGTCTGGATGGTCGGGCCCAGAGAGTGGTGTTTAATGGAGGCCAACTGGTGGCCAGTCACTGGTGGGGTTTCCTGGGGCTCAGTATTGGGGCCAGTCCTGTTTAATATCTTTATCCATAATCTGTACAAGGAAATCGAGTGCACCCTCAGTCACATTCCAGCTGACACAAAGTTGGGTGGAAGTGTTGGTCTGCTGGAGGGCAAGAATGCTCTACAAAGGGACCTGGACAGGTTGCATTGATAGGCCAAAGTCAATTGTAGGAAGCTCAGTGAGGCACGAAATGCTGGGTCTTACATTAGGGTCACAACAAGCACATGCAGCTCTATGTGCTTGGGGGAAGAGTAGCTGGGAAGCTGCCTGACAGAAAAGGACCTCGTGGGTGCTGTTGAACAGCCTGATAAACATGAGCCAGCAGTGTGCCCAGGTGGCCAACAAGGCCAGTGGCATCCTGGTCTATACCAGCAAGACTGTGACCAGCAGGACCAGGGCAGTGATTGTTCCCCTGTACTTGGCACTGGTGAGGCCAGTCCAGTTCTGGGCCTCTCACTACAACAAGGACATTGAGGTGCTGGAGCATATCCAGAGAAGGGCAACAGAGCTGGTGAAGGGGCTAAAACTCAATTCTTATGAGGAGTGGCTGAGGGAGCTGGGGTTGTTTATCCTGGAGAAAAGGAGGCTTAGGGGACACCTCCATTGATATTTTGGTGATGATCATTTGGTGGGTGTCCTGGTCTAAGAAAGTAACTCACTGTCAGTGTATGCTAACCTGGATGCAAACCACTCTGGTTAGCTACAACTCAGAGATACCTCAGAACAGCAATGGTAGAAATAACACTTAGCAAAGTAGGAGCAAAACTCCAGCTAGGCAGGAGGGATTTGAGTTTTGACTAAATGTTTAATTTCTACATTTTTGTACCATCCCCAAAGTATTCTGGCTTACACCTGCTGCTTTGTTTACCATGAAGCTTAGGACACAGTTCAAATAAAAGGCACGACACCTGCCTGATGTGGGGCATGAACCTGTTGTAAGCTGACTTCGTAATCATAGCTTGCACCAAAAACTGTTGTGGTGACTTGCACTGTGCAGTCTTTTGGTATACGAGGGTTACCTGCGCCACTTTAAGATTGGGTGTACCACAGGTGGCCTGGGGAAATCTTTGGTCTATCTTTCAAGGAAAGGGAAGTATGTGAAAGGAGAACAAAATTGGATTTGTGCACTCTGGCCAGGCTCACGTCCTGTCACAGCTCAGTGTTTTTGCCATTTGTCTCGTAAATATTTTCTGTGCATTGGGAGATAGAGTCTGTGTTCAGAAAGCAGAGTAGGAAACGACACTGCTGTCTTGCTCTGTGTGCAGCAGCAAGGGGCAGCCTCAAGGAGAGCCTGGGTGGGCTTGTGCTGGATACTGGCTTCCGCTGTAGCTGCCCACACAAGCCACTTGCAAGCCTCCCAATCCTTTCAAGGCACAGCTGCCTTATGAGGGAGGAGCAAAACTGGCATCCAGCCCACAACATTAGAAGATTTGGGGCACCCTGTTGTTGCCATTTTAATTTCTGAGGAGGCAGTTTGCCTTGACACTTACTTCTCTTCCTACCTCCTGCTGTTTCTTTTTTTACTGTCCTGACATCCTGAAAGCAATATAAACTTTGCCAGGTTAGTCAGGCTTTTGAGAAATCTAGATTTAGCTAAAGCATTTCACAGCACTCCCGGCTGAACTTAACCATTCACCAGGAAACTGCTGTGCTTAGGAGTCACCATCATTCTGAACAAACACAGATGGAATTAGCATTCTTTCAATCCAATTCCATAAAAAGCTTCAAGAGCTCAGTTTCAAATGACTGAAGTCATTTCCGTCAAATCTGGCTTGGCATTAGATCTCAGCAAGTTGCAAAAAAATACACAGAAGTGAAATATTGAAGTGTGAAAAGAAATTGATTCCCTGTCAAGTTATGTTGCAGATGTGAACAAAATCTTACTGCTGCATGCACCCTGACTTTTGTGCATGATTTTAACACATGTTGAAAGCTAGATATATGGATGTGAGTAAACTTTTTTTACTATGCTTCTTCCTGCAAAAACCACACATGGAATGCTTCAGTCCTATAGGATTTTATTTGGAAGTTTCATTTTCATAGTTTAGATTTTTTTTTCACCTTTGTGATTTATCAGGAATAGCACAAAGCATGTGAGAGAGCTTATATAATGGAACTTGTCATTCACATTTAATTAGACAGTAACAGGATCTATTATTCCCACTCTGGTACAAAGGATTCAGAAAGAAGTATATAAAACATACGATTATTTCTCAGAAGATGACTTATATTCCTAAGAATAAGTCATATTTACAACTCTGCTGATATGAAATGCAGAGCTTATCCAATAGTCTGTCCAGCACTGTTTCCTATACCTTGGTATGATTTACAGCAATGTTGACACTTCAGGCATCTGGTGATACAAAAATCAGAGCAAGGTGTTTTCTGAGTGTCTTGGGTATTTCACACAACTTCTATTGTGTACCTTTGTCATCTGGGTACAGTGATGGTGTTAGAAACTTGTGTAATTGTTTTAGGGAAAGTTTTTCAATTTTGGATTAACCAACTGAAATCCACATAGTGGTCAAAAGTATCAGCTGCTTCTGTGATCAGAGCACTGTGGTCCTCTTACAGATCATAATTTGAAGCTACATTTTTACAAAAGACTTAATTATTAAATGTTCTTCTAACAATTTATAGATTTAAGTAGTTTTTAAAAGGTGAGAGGGTCACAGTTTTCTCTATTTCCCCTCCCTTTCCCAGCAGCTTCCTCTGTCCATTCTCTCATATGGCACATCTACCCCGTATTTTTTATTTTACAGCTGCTGACACAGTTTCCAAAGCTTTAACATCTTCAGGTCAGAGGGCACAGCATGCTGTTGCACTGCTCCAGCACAGGTGAGTCTGTCTCAAAATAACTGGGACAGATGGACAGTATTTTTCTATTCCCTATATATGTTTCAGTTACTCTACTAGTTTCTTAACTGTACCTAGAAGGACTGTTCAATAAGACACATGCAGATAAGGCTGTTAAGAAACAACTAAGTCACCATCATATTATCAGAGGGTGCATATTCTCTTCATGCTTTTAAAAGAGAAACTTCAGTGATTTTTTTAAACATTGTCCTTAAACATGAGAAATAACTGTTTCCCAAAAAAATAGTAGCATTCCAAGTGCAGTTATATGTATGAAAAAAAGAATATTTTCCCACTTATTGGCATAATTAAACTCTTTTAAACTTTGTAACATAATGCAGGGGAACACATGAGGTGGGTTACTGCATTCAGAAGTAATTTACTGAGGTGAAGGTTCACAATTCGGTTAGGTCCCAAATGACTGCCTTGGATGAATCTGGCACTTCCTAACTGAAGTGTTAGGTAGTATAACGAAATTTCAAGGCAAAGAAAAACACATATAGCTTGTGCAGTTGTGAAAGAAATAAAATCTTGACAGCTAGGTCTCAACCTAACAATTGCAATTACAAGGTCCATTAGTCAAGTAAAAGTCCCGCTCAGGTAACACTGCATGGAACATAGTGGACTGGTTTCCTGTGACAGTTTCTCTTTACTGCACACCAGCACAGAGTCATAGAGATTGTGTTTATTTCACCAAGGGAAGCAAGGCTTTTACTAGAATAACAAAAGAGAAATCTAAATTCGGGGCAAAGAGTCCAACATGGTCTGAGCTGGATATGGTTTGCAAATGATGCAAAAGAAACAGGTTTGGCCACATATTGCCTAAGAACAACCAATTTAATTAAACAGAATTATTGTTGAGTATAGTTATTCATTTATCAAAGGACAACATCTTTTTCTGCAGTTGAAATGACTGTAACCTATTTTCAAAGGAAGAATGTTAAAACTGCCAGTTTGATATTAGTATTTGAGCACTTTGCCTGCACAATTCAGAGACCATCTTTTGTGTAGGTCTAGCAAAAGTGTTACATGAAGAAAACAGTATTTCAGTGTGGTATTCTTGAAAGGTTTGAGCCTTCTTGATCCAGCTAGATGAAAAGTTAGATTCCGTGCTGATAATGATAACTGCGCACCACTACAGTCAAGAAGATAATTTATATTAGTTAGGCTTATGAAACACTAAGCCTTGTAATTTCCCAAAGCAAATCTCACTATTTAGCTATCAGACTTTAGTTACGTTGTGGCAATTTTTCTGCTCACAAAGGCACCGTTCATTATCATGGTAACAGTAACAGATTGAGGCAAGAGCCCCAAATACCCTGCTTCTTAGGAAACAAGCCTGAGTGCTACCCAAACAATCTGGGAAGTTGGGGAAGAGAAGAAAAGGTCTGCAAAGCTGCAGTAGGGGTTACAGTCCAGCAGGAGAGTAGGTGGGGAGTCTTGCATGGTGCTGACTGCCAAAGTTTTTATGGCTACAAGCAGCATCGGGACTAGGCAGCCTGACCAAGTACTCTGACCCGAAGGAAAGCAGGATTTCTGCAAGTAAAGAGAAATAGAGCCCAAATCTACCCACCCTCATTTCTCCTAGTGGCTTCACTGGGGCAAACTCACAGATCAAGGCAAGGAACCCGCTAAATAATCTCCAAAATTATGGTTTGCATTTCAAAAGTAGTTTCTGGGAAGCTCTGCACTACGTAGTACAAGCCTTTTTTGTCTTTGTATTTTACGTTGTTTTTCCCATTACTCTTTGACATATGTAGGGCACCATGCCATGTGTGTCACATCTTTCCTGAACATGATTTATATGTTTATAAAATTCCCCTGTTTGTCACAGGAAGGGATAGTAATCCAGTGAAATCCAGGAAAAGCAGGATCAGAAAAATCTTTCAAGATTAAATATTCCTTTAATTAAAATTAAATAACTTCAGTCCTGGAAATTCTTTCTATTTTTGTGGTAGAGCTATCACAGAAAGCATTTATTAATGCAACCATTATGATTTATTGAAATTCTTTTGGAAATTTTTGGTTCACCAGACTATGCAAAAATAATTCTTCTCTGGGTGTTTCTTATATGAATAACCAAAATGATCTATTTACTTCTTTATAACAGCTTCTAACTAACAGTGCTTTTCTCCGTTGTTTCCAGAGGCCAAGATACCTGAATGTTTAAGGATTTATCTCTATGACTTTTGCCTTGTCTCACGTAAATGTCTGCCAGGAAGGAACTGGGCTGTCAGCTTCATCCCGTCAAAAAGCCTTCCAGTGCCATGAGCTGAAGGCAGGTTCCAATTGTTCAGTCATTCTGGCCCGAGCTGAATTTAAAGGCAGGCTCCTGTAGCTAACGGAAGTTGCTGGAGGCAACTACTCAGCAAAAGGCATTAAAATCATATGTCTCATAATTATTCTTTTGACTCAATTACCCATTTACTCTTTATTTTTATATCCAGTGGAACCTGAGGGCAGCAAATACTGCGTAAGGGGAACAAATCCTGTATAATAGTTCTTGTTTTGGTACATTCACTTGGTGGTGATTTATTAAGGGCTGCTGAATAAGCCTGATTAAAATGCATAAACAGTTCTGAACAGTAAACAACCATGTCTAAGGATGAAAAAATGGGACCCACATGCTGTGCATGGAAATTGCCCTTAACAACATGGCCTATTGTTGAACAGATAGGAAGCCAAAGGTTGCTTGTAATCAAATTTGAAGTTTCCCATCACTTATAAAAGCAACACTTCCTTGTGTAAACGTTTCAATTTGTTGTTGTTGAAAACTGCTTCCTGACTTAATCCCTACAGGAACACACAAATTCTTTGATTGTCAGGTAGAAAGACAATTTTAGATAAAGTAACTTTTAGATTTAGACTAAGTAAAATAAATATGCTTTGCCCGAGCGTTCCTGCAGCAGTAAAATCTGCATAGTTTCCTAAGATTAATTAGGAAAAAAGGACTCATTGCATCATTTTAATCTCTTCTGAAAATTTCTTCTGTTCTTGCAATCAAAATAATACCTAATAGCAGAGACACAGTACACAGTACAAACCCTCCTAACTTTGTACAAAAGTGAGAAGCTCCCTGCAGAATTTTAACTTTTCCCTTGATTAACAAGGTTAATTAATTACAGAAATTTTCATATTAAATATCTGATCTAACCTACCCTAAATAAAGTAGTCTTTCCATTGTCGGGGGCTTTCAGTCATGCTTGGAGCAAACACAGGTACCTTTCAAAAAATAGAAGTTGCTTTCAATTACTTTGACAAATACAGCTTCAGAGCAAAGAAACCCAAGCCTTAACTGAACTATAAATGCCATTACATTTCCCTCTGGAGGCAACAGGAGCTTTGTCAGAGGCTTCCAGAGAGCCTAGATTTCACCCACGGCATTTGAGGTCTTTGAACAAAATGATGTCTTCCTAACATTGTTAAAACCTTTTTTTTTTTCACTTCTGTAACAAATAGGAGCAAATTACATTTAACTATGTCCTCATGTTTAAAACATGATTCTCTATTATCTGTAGTCCTTGGAAGGTCCTAGAGACTTAAAGGCCCCTAACAACTGGAGAAGGTCAAGAAAGGCAAATGTTGCAACCTTCCCCCAAAAGGACAGTCTGGGAAACTACAAGAGCTAAGGGGACCTTGTGAGATTCAGCGAGGGAAAAGTTGAAGAGCTGTCCCCAAGAGTGAAGCACCCCTGCAGCAGCCCAGGCTGGGGAGCAGCTCTTCAGGAATGGCTCACCCTGGGGCCCAGCAGGCAGCCGTGTGCCCTGGCAGCAAGGACAGCCAGGCTGCCTCAGGGCTGAACAGGGATGCAGCCTTTGGGCTGTGGGAAGGGATTGTTCCCTGTTCCTCCATACTTGCTAGACTACATCTAGGTACTGCATCCAGTGTTGAGCACAGCAGGGCAAGGAAGATTGATAAACAGGAGTGAGTTCAGCATTGTCTCCACGCTGGTTGGGGTCTGAAGTACTTGCCCAGCGAGCAGAAACTGAGGGAGCTGGGCTTGTTCAGCTTGGAACAGACACAGCCTCAGGGGGGCAATCAACAGCCCCCCAGTACCTCTGGGGTTAGCATGAAGAGAGAGTCGGGCTCTTCACAGCAGAGCATGGACAGAGAACAGGAGGCAATTAATTAAAGGCATTAATTGAAACAAGGAATTCAGACTGGAGAGAAGGAAAAAAATTTCCCAGAAAAGCAATTGGGCAATGGAAAAAACTGCCTAGAGAGTCTGTGCAGTCTTCATCCCCAGAGATTTTAAGACCTAACTGGATAAAAACCTGAGCAACCTGGTCTGAATTCAGAAGTGACCCTGCTATGAACAGAAGATTGGACTATTGACATCCTGAATTGTCCTATGATTTATTCTAGTATTCAGGAACAAAGTTCCTGATCACACGTCTGTGAAAATTGTGCTGCAATATCAAACCAATTTTTAATTATGTTGTAATTGTGAGTATTCCATATAATAGGCTTTACAGTATGTATTGGACCTCAAGAGAAAGCTCCCTGAGCTGAGAGAAGGTGAGGGAGAAACAGTATTTCTAGATCTTTCTGTAAAACCTCTACAAACTTTATTTATGGATCCTTATATTGTGATAAGACAAGGATCCACAAAACCTCAAGTCCTTATGTATTTGGGCTTCTTCTGGGAGAAAAATATTAATTCCTATTTTTGCAGATAACCCTTTTTAAACCAAAATACTGGGGGTTTTTTTATTTTTATTTTGTGTATCACGTGCCATCGCACTTAAGCTGAGCACAGGGAGGAGTAAGAGGTCTGTGGGGCAGGAGAGAAGGCATTAAGAAAAGCCCCACTCTGTGACCTGGGGGTAACTCCTCACATTCCACTGTGGGATTGCTTCTAGGCTTAGCATTAGCTGACCTGAGGCTGACTAGCTGTTCACCTGGCTAAAGCATAAAAAAGGGTATCATCTTGTAACTGAATGTCTGTTGGCTAAAGGAGGCCCTAACTACTGTGTTTAATCTGGTTTTCCATCCATTATACACACCTGGATTCTGTTGAACAAAAAGGACACTTACAGAAATTTTGGTGAAACAAATCCTACATGTATAGGCTTAGGTCTATGACGAACATTGAGTGTTGACCTCTGCCTTGGGATGACAGATTCCCATAGTGTGGGTGAACTCAGACCCCATGAGGTGTTTAACTCTTGAAAATACATGTTTTGTAGTTGCCCAGAAGCTGGTGAAAAATTAGTTTGGGCCAATGCCATACACACAGGGTGTATCATCATGCTTCGAAGGTTATGTCTGGTAAGGATCTGGCTGAAACTGTATGATTAAAACTTCCAAGGGTTTCTGCTAGAGCTAATAACAGCAAAAATGAATATAGTCAGTAGGAGGGTACTTATATCTTTGGAAATTAACTATTTTATAAGCAGTGTGAACCAGCAGTGCTATTTTTTGCCTTAACCATAGGGTTACACAGGCTTTATGAAGACAAGTATAAAAATGAAAACTCTCTCTAACCTCTGTTATAAGTCTTGCCCAATTTGGGAATTTCACTTAGAAAATTCATAAGTCAAAATTAGTGGAAAGATCATTATCTATTTTAGGAATACTTTTCAAATAAAAATAGCATTCATTGTTTTGGTGTACTGATGTCTTTTTCCTGACATGGACCCTTATTTCAAGCATGTGTTAATACTGATAAGCTTTCAGTTAAGATCAGGATTATACCTTAAATATTTCAAGTATGATGAGATTCAGAGTGCCATGGGGTGCAAGGCTGTAAGCATAAACTATACTATGGTGAAAATCCAGGACTGTATATAAGAAATCCTTTTATTCTTCTTTTTATTCCTTGCAGGTTGCCAGGGAAAGAACTGCCTTTTCTGTAGATTAGAAGCTCCTCATATATGAGATACACTCTGCTACTACCCGTGCTCCATGTCTTTTGCATCCTTTGCCTGTCTGCTTTTGAAGTGAGGCCAAATTAACATATCAAACTGTAGCTGTTCATTTACATTTTGGTCTCCAAGAAAACAAATAGAAAAGAAGATACTTCCTTTCCCAAAGTTTTACAGGTATCAAGTGTTGTATTTAAATTTCTGTTTTACTCTAAAAACCTTTTCTGTAATTATTTTACAGAAATGCAAGAATAAATTTTGACAATTAATATGGTCTAAGATTCATTACTTTAAAATATCTATATTTACAACATTCATTTTCTTTCTTTTCACTAGAATTCAAGCTTACAATTTTCTTCTGCTTTGCACAAGTGTGCATTTTTTCTGGAGTGTTTATATATTACTGGAGGAAATTCTAAACCTAATTCCCATTACAATTCTTATGACATCCCTAAATTTATATCCATTTAATACACTTCTCTTATCTCATTTAGGGAACCATTTTTCCCCAGTGTAAGATGCCACCATCAATACCACATTTAATGATGGTACATATCAATCTTTTATGTGGTGCTAAATCAAAAAGCCTCTTTGTAGTCAACTTAGTACGTCTCCTACTTCACACCTGTCAGTTTTCATTGTCTTTCCCATGAAGAAGTTAATCATGTTAGTTAAACAATTTTCCCTTCATATATTCATGCTGACTAGTGTGTACCTGTTTGCCAGTTATCTTTCCAAGTAATTACTGAAACAATTTTTGTGGTTTGCTGGGTTTTTCTTTAATAAAACAAATTATACCTATGTAGCATGTATTTGGGAAATCAGTTAACTGAAACACTGGGCCAACAGGAAGAAATTATTTAGGAGATATACTAATATTACAAATAAATGTAGTTGCCAGGGAATGGCACTCTGACGTCTTTCCCATGTGTTATTTAACCTATCACTGTTTGTCATTCTCTCTGTCCTATGTACATAAACTTTGATTCAGCATTAGCCATCTATAAGAACATTACTGCACCCAGTAACCTCTATTTAAACCCTCTTCTCAACTCACTGAAATAGAAGTCAAAAGGATGTGATCAATTACTCAATTAAGGTAGATTGTAATCTATCCAGGTATTTGCATAGCACCTACTCCTTTGTATACAATTACTTCTTTCTTTGCCACACACTCGTGTCATTTAAATGTCTTACTTTATACTCTGAAAAAGAAAATAACATCTTAATGGTGTCATGTAAGAGTCATTACAGCTAGTCAAACACTTGCTGACAAAATAGTTTTAGTTGGAAAACACTCACTTGAAAATACCACGATCATTTTTGCCTAAAATTCTTTAATAAAACTGAAAACTTGTATTATGTTACTATTGTTATTTGATTTTGATGCTAAGATACCCAGTAATCACTAATCAGTGTGAAACAGTAAAATCATCTGCACATTCCAGGGACAACACTCATCTGAAATTTCCCTGTGTAGGAACTAATAATGTGCCAAGTTGGGAATGCAATTTATGATCAGAAGCGATCATGAAATAAGTTAATTTCAGGATTTATGACTATATTGTTTTCTGACTGTCCTCATACCATCTTTAATGGGAGGCCATTTTTATTCTCAAGCTACTTGAAAAACATTATTGCCAGTCACTGCTCCAGGATCTTCTCTTTGTCACTTACAGGATGTTCTTTGACATTTATCAGCTGCTGACAAAATGGGGGTTTTTATTATTATGTCCAACTTAAAAAATGTTACACTGTTTTGATTCAAAGTCCAGTTACCTCTCTGATTTTTTCCTAGATATCAATATATATATGGATATCAATAGATATATAGATAGATATCTATAGATATCAATAGATATCTATATATCTATAGAAATCAATTTATATATATATATACACATATATAGCTGTGTTTTTAGCAGTTTCCTAATTCTTCTTGAAGATGCATTTGTAATATCCTAGCATCATTTGCCCTTATTAGATTTCAGCCTGATCTTTGCACCTCATGCATTACTTTCTTCATTTCAAATCTCATGTAATCATCCTTTTCTTTGTTCTTATTTAAACCCGCCTTCAGGATTTTTTTGCCATTAGATACCACACTAGAATATCTACTGCTCTTATATAATTGAATGAGACCATACCATTGTTTGAGGTTCTGTTGAATTTCATGTATGATCCTTTATAGGCGCTGCACATCTGGTTTATTTTTTTAGAAAATTTAACTGGAAAGTATCAATTTATGTTACACCTATTCTGGTTGTCTTATTAGTTATCGTAAGTACTGTTGTTGTATTATTCTTACTATACTGTATCACTTTTACATTTTTGGTGTTAATATATTTGGAACATCTGGAGATCAGCTATTCATGGTCCNGGGCAATCTGTTCCAGTGCTTGGTCACTGCACAGTAAAGAAGTTCTTCCTCCTGTTGCCTCTTGTCCTATTGCTCGGCACCACTAAGAAGAGCCTGGCTGCATCCTCTTGACACCCTCCCTTCAGACACTGATAGACATTGATAAAGTCCCCTCTCCCTCGTCTCTTCTTGAGGCTGAACAGGCACAGCTCCCTCAGCTTTTCCTCGTAAGAGACATGCTCTGGNGCTTTTCCTCGTAAGAGAGATGCTCTGGTCCCCTCATCATCTGTGTCACCCTCCGATGGATCCCCTCCACGAGCTCCGTGTCTCCCTTGCACTGAGGAGCCCACAGCTGGGCCCAGCACTCCAGATGTGCCTCACCAGGGCTGAGTAGAGGGGCAGGATCACCTCCCTCCATCTGCTGGCAAAGCTCTTCCCAATGCACCCCAGGATTCCATTGGCCTTCTCTGTGTCCTCTGCTACCAGGGCCTCCCCTCTTTGTAACAGGCCCACATTATCCTTTGTTTTCCTTTTGTTATTCATGTATTTGAAGAAGCCCTGCTTGTTGTCCTTGACATGTTTGGCAAGATTTAATTCCAGGTGGGCTTTGGCCTTAGTTGTCTTATTTCTACTTACTTTCAAGTAAGTCTGAAGAAAACTTTCAAGTTGAGCAGCACTATAAGATAGAGCTATATTTTTAGCTTCTCCCATCTCACCAAGGACTTGGCCCCAGGCACCTGGGCATGAAATTCTGGTGAACACAACAGAACCCGAAGTAAAGATGACACTTATTTCAAGAAATTGTTTCATCTAGATACAAATACTACCCTGAAAAATGTTAAAAGATAATGTTATACACAGTCTCTGCCTACTTTAGAATGCTAATAAATCCATACAGGAAATATTAAAATTGTCAGTGACCTACAGTTGATTTTTATGCTACATTTTATCTAACAAGCCTTCAAGCAGTAAAAATTTGCTGTTAAAAAGCAATGACTTTTACTGGACTCCATTCAATTAACTGCTGACTTAACTCTTCCTCTGCATTGTAATTAAGAACAACAGCAGCTGGAAGAATGGCTTCTACATTTGTTTGTTTGTTTCGCTTGTGAGAGAACAAAGTGAAATTTACAGATTACTGGTATGATAGCTTCAGGAGCCTTCCTGTTTACAGTGTCTTGTCCGTGTCTCAGATTAAATAAATTTGAAGGCCAAAGGCCAAAATCCTAGGCCACAATCAGACATTAACTGCAGAAATGACACTGTTTGTTTAAATGCCACTGCCCCTTCAAGCCCCCTATGTCTGCATCCCCAAAGCAGAGATGCCAAAATAGATTGTGTAACTGGCTCTGTAACTTCCTGAATCCAAATATCAGCAGTATCAGCTCAATTTAATTGTCTGTGAAAAGCTGTTAGGATAAACTCAGTGACTTTGCAATGAAGACAGTATGAGTCTTCACATGAGCCATTTTGGACATGCTGCTGTTTGAGGCTATGTTGAAATTGCTGTTAACTGGTTTCATGTTTTGTCCTTTGGCCCTGCCAGTTGTTGAAGGTACTGAGAAGGTGTACTGGCAGCTATCTTCAAAAAATCACCATTTATTCTGCATGTGACCCAGATGACCAGTGATTCCTTCCCTTTTCTACCTCGTCTAATTGCATACTCCTCAACATTTCCCTTTAGTCTTCGGATTGCCGTTGAATGAGATGCAGAATTTTCCATTGGCCTCTTCGTCTCTTCCTGTAATCCCTTTCAAAATTGTATTCACCATTTTACTTAAGGGTAAATAGTTGTGGGCTGGAGCTAAGAAATTCCCAGAGATGTAAATTTACAGGGCAAGAAAATTACATAGAGATGGCATAGCAACTAAAAAGTAACCAAACTGTGGCTGTGGAGATTTGAGGACTTAGCTTTGCAATGGCTGACAACAAGCAGGACACAAGCTTTTCTATACTAGGCTGTAGTAGTGAATAAATCCTAGTAGTCAGGCAAGTATGTCAGGCAAGGCTGATTGACCAAGAATTAACTGCAAACTTACTTGTCAGCAACTGTACAGCATTCCTGAACTATAACAGTGACCCAAATCCATTTTGGTGAATCTGAAGGGGTATGATATTTCCTTACCAGACTGTTTTGTTTGTATTTATTTTACATCATATCCACTGATGGCACCAAATTGACTTACATGGTAGCTCTTTCTGAAATAGAAAAATTACACATGGACTAACAAAACTAGTTTTGCTCATAACCAAGATATACAGATGTCATGCAGTGCTACTTTCTGTTGCTGTTATATTAAAACAAATTAACAAATTCTTGCTGTATGTTTCTCCACTGATTTCATAGTGTAATATGTATCAATGTAAGGGAATAGCAGGAATACCCACCTATATGCCATTTATGTGCTAACAATGATTTCCTTACTTCAGATTTCACATGTGGCCGAATCATTTTAATGTCAGTTGCCCTTTCTTAGAGCAAAACATCTCACAGAAAATGTGGGAAATGGCCAGGATGCTGCATAGCTTTTCCTGATGTAAAGATACCTTATTGTGAAATATTAAAAGGAATCTTTGCCAGACAAAATTATCTACACAATTTTTTCTGTTTGCCTGAAAAATAGAAAGCCCTTAGGATTTGATGTAAAGTGAGTCCCTTTGGTCTGCAAATCTGTTGTTCCTGTGTTTGTGGGAAGTGTGGAAATTCTGAAAAGTATACCCAAGTTTGCCGCCCAGCCAGCTGGCTGCTGCTGCCCAAGGCAATAAGCATCAATTTTTGAAAAGCGAGTATGATTTAAAAATCAGTACTTTGGGGGTTTGTGTCAGAATCCTAAATATAAAAGAATGCCCATTTAAAATATGGTTGATACACTACCTACATCGTTGTGCTCAGAGACTGGATACTGCAAAAGCCTTAATGATCCATTGATATAGGGAGTTGTTCTATACTGAATCCAAAGCCATAGTGAACTATGCTAGCAGCACATATATATAATATATATATATATATATAAAATCAGTGCACAACAAATTCACCAAAGATGCTGAAACTTTGTGGAGACAGGTCCTCAGACGGACTCCAGCCCAAGAAGCACAAACTTTTTTCGTTAGTGGTGGAAGAGAGAGCAGTTCCTTTTTCTTATCTTGGTTAGGGTCAGACTCTGACAGCCTTCTGCAGCTTTTTTAATTCCTTACTCCTTCAGTAACTCAGCTGCAATCTAGGAGAGAAGGAGCATTATTCAAAGCAGGTAAACAAAGCAGAACCTGGCCCTCTGTCAGTAAATGATTTGTGAAAAGGTCTCTTAAAAATGTACTGCAAATGACTGTTTGCTTGCCTTGAGGCAGCAAACAAAGACAACCTCCAAATCCCACTCTAGCATTTGGCAAGTGTAATCCTAGCCAGTGTATTTCAGTTGATTTCAAATTCACTGTCCTAAGTGAAATGGGAATTTCAAGGAAGCAGAGTTAAAAGATGCTGGCAAATGAATCTCTGCTACAAAGGCTGAAATGGGGGATTACAAATGAGTGATCCCTTTAGTTAGCCTGCTAAATTGGTGTGCAGGCCTGGAAAAAGGGAACAATGAACACCTCCTGACACCAGGCTGTTTGTCTGGTGAGTATCCCTCAGTGCAAATGTTGGTACTGTGTGAGTATTTTTTGTGTTTCTATAAAGTCCTAATGAGCTCCTTGGGTGAGAGTGAAACCCTTTGCTTTTTCACACTGTGCTCAAGACCCTTAAACTTCATGGGGTCAGGCCTAAAGAAAGGGTAATGGACCATGAGGTCCAGCTTAATAGACCCGATATTAACACAGCAGCAAGAATGTCATCAAATGCAAAGTTTAGGGCAGGCAGTGAATGAAGTATTTGTTACACTTAAATAATATACAAAGATTATAACAGAGTAGTAGCACTATATCAATGTCATCATGCGGGACTTTGAAAATCCCCCATGTATGGAATAACTTTGCAATGCGTCCTTGTATAATAAACACCACAATTTACCTACATGTCCTAAAAGATTAATTATATTAATGTGTGTTAAATGTCATATCTAGCCAATAATATTTATCATAACTTCTCATTAATCTTTGACCTTGAAAAACCTACATGTAAGACAACCTCTCTAATCTATTCGATCACAGTAAGAGAATATTTGCATAGGAGAAGCAAAGAGTTTATTCATTCAGTGGCTGAGATTCCAGTACTGGCAGATCAACAATTTTATTGGAAAGTGAATGAGGTTTCTCACTTTTAGTTTAGCCCTGAAATACTTGTTTGTGCAATTAATGTTTCATCTGACTAATGAAGTTAATTGATAACTCATGATAAATTATGAACCAATATGAGGTCAGCTATCAGCAACTCAACAGCTTATTTAATAAAGTTTTAACTTCTTTTCATAGAGTTACATTTGTAAGCCCAGAACACTGCATTTGAAATATCTTTATATTAAACTTTACTTGTAGGTAAGGAGATTTTATTATTGTCTCCATTTTGTATTGTTAGAAGAATAAAATGTAGATATAGATAGTAATTTGGTGGGCTTTCTGAAAGTGGCAAAAACACATTTCTAAAAAGAGCCCCCTATTTTCAAAGGGCAGAGTTTACTTCTCTTTTAATGACTAAGCAAAATGCTTTCCAATAATATAATTTGAAGAGAAGCTACTTTGTGAGAAGTGTGTTGTCCCTTTGAAATACAGCTTCACACAGATGTTTGAAATGGGAAACAGAAAAATTAGGCAAAATGAGTATTGGTAAAGTTAGTAATTTTATTTAATTTTGCAGAAATTAAAAACTCTTTTTACTTTGGAAAAAGGGGAACATTTCCAATGTGTGATGCCTGACATCATTCAGACCTGGTATTCACCAGTATGTGCTTGCAGGTGATGGGAACAAAGAATGGCCCTGACCTGCCTGGGGACTCCAGAAGGGCTGGTCTCTGCTCTTGGTGAGCAAACAAAAGCAATGGAGCAGCATTGCCTGCTTTTCTGCTATAGGACAGTTGCAAACAGGTTACCTTAATTACAAATCTTCTTCTTCCCTCTGAGGTTAATTAAAGGTTGATCGGTAGGTGGAGAACAGGTCCTCTTCCCAGGGTGCCTTTCTTCCCACAGAGCCTTTGTGTACAAACCAGTATGCAGCTGAGCCTTCCCTGCACTGGCCAGGGAGACGGCGGGAGATCTGCAGCCGGTCTGCCTTGTCCCACATCCCCAGCCTTGTCCCACATCCACAGCCTTGTCCCACATCCCCAGCCGGTCTGCCTTGTCCCACATCCCCAGCTGGTCTGCCTTGGTCCCACATCCCCGGCTGGTCTGCCTTGGTACCATATCCACTGCTGGNCATATCCACAGCTGGTCTGCCTTGTCCCACATCCCCAGCTGGTCTGCCTTGGTCCCATATCCACAGCTGGTCTGCCTTGTCCCACATCCCCAGCTGGTCTGCCTTGGTTCTACATCCCCAGCTGGTCTGCCTTGTCCCACATGCACAGCTGGCAGCAGAAACTGCACTGAGCTCTGGTTGTCTTGCTGGGGGACTCAGTGGAGGCCTCCCTGCCCAGCATGAAAACTGAGTGCAGAGCTGTGGTGCTTCTAAGGCCAGCTGATGATCTTGTCCACGTTTCCAGACCACTCAAGCCTGGACAGCAAGCCAGGCTGTACAATGGAGGAGGCGGCCATGAAAAGCAAAGAGACAAATTGCTTCACTGACATCTCTGTTGTGACTGCTAGAGAAAGATGGGAAACCAAGGCAGTTGCCAAGGTTGTTACTGATTTCACCATTTGCTGCCTTTCACAGCAATATTAAGTACTCATCCTCCATTTTTGAAAGTTAATGGTTCAACATTTCATTTAATCATTAAAACATAACAAAACACAACAATCCTTTAAATTCAAACAGTTTTTCTTAAATTATTTTGAGAAATGTTGTTCTCTGTGTTTTAAAATTTGTAACTCAATTTTCATGAGTAGGGAAGGAAAGCGCATTGAACTCCTCTCGTATTCTAATCTAATTTCCCAAACTTTGGTATAGCTCAAAGCTTTGCATGGAGAAGCCGTATATGGCTGATCCTGGCACTTTCCAGTAGCAGCACTACTAGCAACTTACCTCAAGACCAGACACCGAAATTGTAGTCAAGGATTCTTGATAACAATACAGTTCTAGTGCAGGAATATGTATGTCATTAATTGCAAACTTAAATTTTATTAGTAGTGAATGAAATAAAAGTAACGTCTTCCCTGACATAAAAATCTGTTCCATTTTGAATTTGACCTGGGCATTTAAAAACATAGCTTTCTCTATCTGTCAGTGAGGACAGGTTCAAATATCGAGGATTGTAGTTGCCTTTTCCCCCACTTCAATAGCAGAAAAGTGACCATAGACTATCAGATATTAAAGAGAACAAAGAGACTTTATGATCTAAGCTTACTTCATACTATCCATGATTGGTGTACATATGCTGCAGCCTTGAAAGAAAACAACAGCTCTGCAGGATTTTAGCCTTTTATTGAAAATTTATGAAGCTAGCAATTCAAAGTCAATTAAAATCTGAACCTAACTATTGCAACTGTACGAAAACTAACTGCAATGAAACAATACAGTTACAACTCAAACAAAGAGAATAAAAATAATTGTTGTATAAATAAAATGTTATTAAAGCACAAATTATTTTGAGCAGTGGGTGAAATAATCAAGGAAACATAGTGTGCATTAAATCACAAATATATGTAACACATTCAGAGGAGGGCTTGAAATATGCTCTTAGTTCTTAAACAAGTGGTATATGAAGCATTGAAATAGGAGTATATACGAATATATGGAATATGCATCAACAAAAGAGAAAAGTAATGAGTTTAGGCTTTTTTGTCATGTGTTTTCCACTGGTTACTCTTAGATAGCTTCCTCCTCATCATTTAAGTCTTCTAGATCCCATTTCAGGAGCAATTTCAGTTAGGATTTGAGATGTGCTGCTTCAGTGGGGATCCATGTTCTTATTTTTGATTGTCTGGCTCAGACCAGATGTCTCATGAAATCTGGTGTAAATGATTCAGTAGTTAAGGGAAAAGATAACATCTTCAGATGGCATGGTCTTTGGAGCATGAGGGTTAGAGCTGTAATCAGCCAATTTCATTCCTCTTTGATAATTCATACCATGCAATTTACTTTAATCATAAGGTTCCTCAGGGTAGTATGCTATGTGACTTCTTGTTGTTCTCATTTGGCCTGAAGATATTGGTGCTTTCCAGAGAAAACCGGTGTGCCAAGTTTCCTACCTCGGTGAGAAAGAACAGTCCATACTCAGTGGCACATACTCGACTGGACATCAGTCTAGCATGCAGCAGACTGACATTCAGAATATAAAAATCCACTCCAGAAAAAATGACTGCAGATATTTTTTTGTCTGTCTTCCAGCTTTTCTGTGAGTAATAAAAATACTTTCTAAGGAATAAAAGCAATCTGCAAATTGCAGATTTGCAAATTTGAAAATTGCAATCTGCAAATATATATATATAAAATATACAACTTATTTAGAAAATGTAATAAACCTTGAAAAATAGAGGAGTTGGAAATTCATACATGGAAGTTTTATTCCAGTGTATGTCTCTTCACCTAGACATGAGGGCTTGACCTATATGTCTGTGCAAGTTTTGAAAAGGAGCTAGTTGTTTTGGAAATCTTCTGTATAATGCAGGGGTCTAGAGACCAGGAGTGTAAACACATCCAGAGTTTCTTACAGAACAGAAGAAGAACATCGCAGTTGTAAGCAAGGAATGTGTAACTTCTGAGTTACATTCTAATATTTATATAACTACCATTATTAATAAAATAGTCCCTTAGACGGATGCTGCTCTACTTTTCTTTCCTGTAAATAATTTTTTAAAAACCCCAACCTATTGTTTTCCTCAGTTTACACTGTTATAAAGAGAGCACTAAAAGACTCTGAACAACTTTCCAGCATTAAACTCTACAAACTCTCCAGGTTAAGCCTTGCTGCATGTCTTAGATCTCGAATTCTCTTTTTACTTACATTGTAAATATTAATTCCAATAATGTATTCAAATTTTAGCTGAAGTATTTCTCACTGTCAGCAGCCAAGGAAGCACAATAACTGCTCACAGAGCCCAGAACAGACTTTATCGGGGTGATGCATCTCAATTCTGGTGATGGAGAGAACAGAAGCAGGATGCAAAAGCCAAAAGCACACAGAATTCTAGCATTGTAGGAAGCTTTCCTTTGGCATGATGTAGTGTCTCGTATGTGTTCTCATATCAATACACTTAGATTAGTAACAGACACCAGTTTGTAACAGTCTGACAGCAAACAGAGTCCAATCTTCTGCCTGACAAAGATGACAGAAGAAAAATATAGCTATAACCTGTTATCCTGTTACATTCCTCTGCAACAATGGAACTCAGTAAATGCTTTTCCAGGAACAGCTTTTGCACAAGGTTGCACACTAATGCCGGCAGACAAGACAGCTGGCAAACAACCATTTAGGGCTGGGGGCAGTTTTTTCACACAGCTGCCACTGAAATCCTGGACTGCACCTTCCAGGAGGAGAAGAATGGGTATGGTAGTGCTAACTCAACTTACTTCAAACCCAACTCATAATAAGCAAGGAGGTGTGACCCCAAATGAAAAGGCTTGCATCTACTGAAAGTTATAGTGTAAAAACTGAAAGCAGCAATACCATTCCTTTCCTGGAAATCCGGTGTCTGTTTTTTCATCCTGAAAAAAAAAAAAAACCACCATTTTTCTGTATATCAATGGTAGCAAGAGCTCTGCCCCCAAAAGTTTTCCAAGACTATGGCTAACATGTAAGGAAAGCCTGCCTGTTCAATAGTCAGTGTCCTGGGCTTAGATTGTCTCTCCAATATTTGTAAACAAACAATTATTTGCTTAGACAGAATAAAAAACAATGACGAAGTGAAAAAGAAATACTTCAATTTCAAAGCCAAACATATCCTCAAAACTTTACACTGAAATGATCAAAATAATGGATCTTCTCTTCCTAATGAAGAGATGCACCTTCATGCACTTTTTGCATGAAGGTGCAAAAAGTGTAACAATAACTATTTTCCCATTCAGTAAATTACAAAAAGGTGTCTTACTTCTGCACTTGAAGCAGAATCAATTCAATATCTTCTCTGGATTGTGTTGAGTTAGAGGGAAGTCTTGCCAGGACTCTGAGAGACAGCACCTCTAACTTTCCTCCATTTTTTTATAGCCCATGAGACATCATTTCCTTTGTAGGCAAAATCAAATATTTGAACCACTCCTGCATAATAGTTGCATCCAGCCTGAATTCCTTTAATTTACAAAAGGATCTGCAGTCTAGTGAGGCAGATTAAGTACCAGTCTGTCGCACTGAAAACAGAGATAACGCACTTTGAGTGGCTGAAAGTAGAGAAAAAAAGCTGTAAAATACAGACACTCTGAATAAAGTTCCTTTACTTCAGCACACACAACATGAGGAGATTATTTCCACAGCAAGTTGGGGTCCTATAGAGACCTATAGGACTATTTCTTCTGTTAATTAAAGTAGCTGCTTCTACTCAAGTGTTTGGCAAATATTACCTCCATTTGGATTATTATTTTCTGGAGGGAAAACAGTACCCCTTTCAAGCAGAGACAGAGGAAGATACGTTAAACTGAAAATGTAGCGAACACACAACCTCTACGTGGCAGTCAACACAAAAGCATGCTATCCAGCACATGGAACTCCTGGTCAGAATCAGGTTTTTCATTTGAAAGGAAAACAGTGAGCAGACCCCTTAAAAGTTATTGTGTAGTCCTGCTTCCTTATCTGCTGCTAAAGGAAAGTTCCACAGGAGTTCCTCTGCTATTATTTTAACTTGCTGGAGGTTCTTCCCTCTCTGTAAAATCAACCTGCATTGGGATCTAACTGGTGACAGCCACTTCTTGTGTGTCTGCACCTGGGGTTTCCTTGGTGAACAACAGGAGATGGGGTCAAGGAAGGAGCTCTCCAGGCACTGAGAGCAGCTGGACCTGGCCAACTGGAACTTCACAACTTTGGGGTTCTGCCTGTGAGAGCTCCAGACAAACCTCACTTCAGCAGGACAATATGGCACATTTCTCTTTGGTGGGGTGGATTCAGTGGGTAAGGTTTGGAAAGGGAAGAACGTAAATCTAACAAAAAGAAAAGGTTGCACTTGACTGAAATGTTCAGGGTTTCACTCTTTATTTCCTCATCGTTAAGTTCAGCCTCTTTTTTAATTCTTGGTATGAGGATCTGCAGGAGAAATGAATGGTAGATCCATTAGTACACCACACTAGGGAAGCTTCTCCTTGTTACAATTTTGCTTCCAGTATGCAGATGTCAAAAAAGGACCAATACCATCTATTTTGGGGATGAATTTTCCACAAGTTTGTTTCTCAGATTCTTGTGTGCTGCACAGGACTGCTGTTCCATGTTGCAGCCCCTGTGCTGGGGTCGCAAACCTAAATTTTCAGTGCTACAAGGTCATTTCTGCAAGTGAAAGCTTTTCTTTTGAGAAATCATCTACTAGGGACTAAAACAAGTAACTGGGAGGTAAAATCTGCCCAGCACTTGTGTATTTTCTTGTGTATTCATCCTTTGCATGGTTAAAAATACAAAGTCATTCTTATTCAGTGTAAGTTATGGGTTAAATCCTATTTCCTAAAGGAATTTACATACAGGGGAAATAAGTTACTATATTAAAATACAGAGTACATAAAACATACAAAATGGTTTCATCTTTACATTGTGTGTGGTAAAATTTACATCAAAATGTCAACAAATGTCTAATATTTTTTAATTGTTTATAGGTCTCCAAAGGTTTAAAGGAATAATTAAATGCATTT
>VZRO01003347.1:310792-326356 GCA_013397915.1 Daphoenositta chrysoptera | reverse complement strand
TGGGAAAGCCACTCAGAGCAAGTCACTGTGTCACAAAGTGATAAGCCCAGAGTTTAAGAAAGCAATGACGCATATGTAATCATATTAATCTCACTAAAAACAATTACTAATACTATTTTTAATGAGAAGAGAAAAAGAGTTTGTACCAATACTAAAGTAAAATAATTTTTTTAATACTGTTTATTTGATCTTGAATTATTTTATTTTTCTTTTGATGTGTTTTATAATACTAAGTATCTGTACCTAACATATATATAACACTTACACTGGTACATGTATAAAGTATAAAAACAAATATACATATATCTGAGGTGAATGCTCACAAAGTTTTACTCCTACAGGTGCATGATTAAAATGGTTTGATCACTGCCCTAGGCAGTCATTGCTTACATTAAGCATTGGGAAATTCAGACTACTCAAAGAAACAGCCTTGAAAATATCTCAAAGTTTCTCCCTTGACCACTGCCCACAGCTTCTTACTGTACTACTGACAGCTACTTGTGTCAATGTATTTCTGAAGAGCCTTTATCTCTTTCCTTCTGTGTTCTGTCCTACAGATAAAATGTGCATTCCAAAGCTTTTCACTAAATCCAAGCCTCTCCACCCACCTGTTTCTCTTCTTGCGTGTGGAAAGTATTTGAATTCACTTCTTTTAGCACATATAACAGAGTTTTAGAAGTATGCATGTTCCATATGAGAGCAAAACTGACTCGATAATAGTTGTGCTATTGCTTCTGTATGTAATGCTGTATAATGCCAGATCTTAAATTCCTTAGGCAATTTCTGCTTTTTTTTCAGGAGGGTGGTGAAAAATGAGCAAGTGAAGTACTCTGGTAAAATGATTTTCCTTTTCTCTGTACTTATCTTCCCACAAATTTATTGTTCTCTTTTGGAACACTCTGAGCAAGCACGCAATGAAGAATATAATGCTTAAAAATATCCATACACAAAAAGAAAAACATGTCAACCCTCCTTGCAGCAGCTATTTGAATACATCTTTTATAGAAAAGGAGGTACCCCCAAGTAAGAAGATGCTATGGCAATTATTTCTTACAAACTTAAAGCCATAAGAATGCAAGACAGGGAGAGATTAAGGATCTGGTATAAAAAATAAATCTAGACATGTAAAGCGGGACATCAGACACTCGAGTGCAAACCTGCAGATGGAAAAACCCCTCTTCAGCTGCTCCATAACCCTTCCAAATGCAAATCCCTTCACCATTGCAATGCAAACCCTTTGGCCAAACTGAAAATACTGTAACTGAATCTTTACCCAATTTGCATGCTTAGACAAATGAGCTGAGCTATCAACCCCAAAAACAACATGTAAAATAGCAGAAGTATTGAATGACATTATGATACTTCTGCCCCTGAGATAAATAGCTGAGCATTGCCCATAACAGCTCCTTGGGATTGGCAGTGCCTGGCAGATCTGAGGCTTTCAGGAGCCCTGGAGAAGCTGACTAATAACTGCAAGCTCTTGGGTTACGATGGTCTTGACTTTTGCTCTCCTTTTTCTATCAATTCCCATAATTGAATCCATGGCGGGAATTCTAGGAAATGGAATTATCTTGGCTGTCAGTTCAATGAGCTGCATTGGGAGCAAAACATGGTCTCCATACAATATGATCATGATCTCTCTGAGTTCATCTAGAATTATTTTGCAATGCTGGATTATACTGGATTTATTCTTAAATATATTTTGTGAACCTTCCTACTTTGAAAAAAAGTTGTCTGTAATTATCAAGACAGTCTATATGTTTCTGAACTACTCCAGCCTCTGGTTTGGTGCCTGGCTTAGTGTCTTCTATTGCATCAAGGTTGCCAGTTTTACACAGTCTTTCTTCATCTGGATGAAGCAGAGAATTGCCAGGCTGGTGCCCTGGATGCTGCTCACATCATGGCTCTACTCCTTTGCAGCCGCAATTCCCTTCGCCTGGAATGTCAACGGTGTGCACGACAACTTCACTGCTCCTCTGCCCGTGACAAACTCTTCAGCAATGAGAACCCCAAGCAAAGACAGTTTGGGTTTATTAATTCTTCTCTGTAATGCTTGTATAAGTTTGCCTTTAATACTGTCTGTAGTTTCAAGTGTCCTGCTGATTCGGTCTCTGTGGGTACACACCAGACAGATGCAAAATAATGCAAGTGGCTTCAGGGATCCCAGCTTAGAGGCCCATATGAAAGCCTGCAAGTGTGTCTCTTCCTTACTTATCCTTTATGTTGCATATTTTATAGCTTTCATTTTTCTTTTATGCAATTTTTTTTTGCACTTTAGCCTTGCAAAATCCATATGTATAGCTGTAATGGCTGCCTGTCCTACAGGGCACACAGTGGTTTTAATTTGGAGCAATCCAAAATTTCGAGAGCTGCCAGCTAGGATTTGGCACCACACTAACTGTCCTGTCAGAACTACATCCATGTTAAAGACAATGGCCTAGCCTGGGCTTTCTAGTTTAGATCTCAGTGAATTAAAGCTGAAGTCAGCAGAGGTATAAAGTAATAGAAACTAGAAAGAGTAGATTAGGGCACTGATCTGGAATCATGAAAAAAGTGGAAATGGTTTCCTTTTTGCTGTATTTTCCTTGGAAATCACCACAGTTTCTCTAAGACAGCAGAAAAACAAAGCCAGGGCTCAGAGTTAACTCTAATCACTTCAAATGCCTTAAGTTACCATTCATGATACAAACAGAATAGACCTGCTTCAGCATAGGCATGGCCACATTTTATTTGTGAATATGATGCTTGAATGCTGCTTCTGCTTACTACAAGCTCCTAATGAGGATGCTAAGGTATTCCCAGCAGTTTGGGAATATCTTACTGATCATTTTCGATGACTGTTGAATTCTATAAAAGTATTTGTTGACTTTAAAGGTGTCTATTACATTCCAGTTTGGTTCAGCAAAGAATGACACAGCCTTTTGAGCTTCCTGCTCTTGCTGAAGTAGTGTCTGAAGTAGATCAGTGTCAGTGTTCCCGGAAAAAATTATACACTGGAGGACTCAGCAAAATCCTGTGATTAGAGCTAATAAAAAAAGTGTCACTACATTCTTGGTACATTAGGACTGGAGCTTCAGAACCCTTTTCAGCTGCAGTGGGTGTTTATCTACTTTTAAAGTGACTATCACTGAAGCACACATGGCTTGAGCCTTGTGTTGTCTAAGCTCATCCTGATATAACATATCTGGTTTGGATGTTGTCAATCTGTTTGAAGCAATGTACCTGTATTTGATCTGAGCCTGTGCCAGAATGGGTTTACATTAAAATTTTTAAAATACCTACTTAAAGGATAACTTGTGTTGGAGTCTTCATTCCCCTCATGACAGAAACTCTTTCACAGGTGACAACACTGGCATACATGAACACTTTTTATGCCATTTATCAGAGATGGTAGAAATTCAGCATATGGCAATGACACTCTGACATGCCATTGCCAGCACCAGTGAAAATTGCTGGTTCCCAGCTCAGCACCATGAAACACCCATGTTGGGAGGGTTGGTCCTTCAGCCCTTCCCTGCTGTCCCCTCACCCGCCTCCAGGAACAAACCTCAGACTTCTCTGAGCACACCAACAAGCAAAACACGTGGGCTGTGCTCAACCCACAAACCCTGTGTGCTGTCCTGCTCCTGCCTCAGCTATGAGACACACGGCTGCTCAGCGGGGACACCCTGAACAGCTGCTCTCACATGATTTGCTTTATGTTCTGTTCTTCCACATTCCTCATGCACATGAGATTCGAAAGCAGCTCCTATTTTCCTGCTTCTTTCAGTAGATCTTCCCTCCAAAGCTTTCTTTCCATTGAATAAATCAAATAGTTAGTATTTCATTAACATGCATTTGAGAATCTAAGAGGGTAAGTAGACAGAAATATTGGCGGACAGCTTATAGGGTTAGTTTTCTGGTAGCCCTTTCTGTCTGTGACTGACCAGCTAAATAACTATTGTTATATGAATAAAAATATCTTCAACATGCTTTTTATACACCATATACTAAATCCCTGTCTTCTATTGGATAAATTATAAGATAACTTTGATCAGAATTTTTTCTGGGAAAAAAATAACAACCACTGTACTAGTAGGAAAATGACTATTATTGGGATTATGATCCTTTGAAGTCATGTATCTTGTCTGAGAGTAGGCATTTTTCTCTTTTCTCTCTTCTGTTTGGAAGCTGGAGGTTGGTTTGGTTTCCACCACCTTAAACCTACCAGTTTGCAACCTGAAGAAAGTTTGAAAGTCATGGACTCAGACTCGTCCAAAACACCTGAACTATTTCCACACACACTAATGCCACATAACTACAATGGCAGCTCCATTCAAGTCTGGTACAATGAATCAAATCAGTAAATAAACAAAATTCAGAGCTCATCCTGCTCTAACACTGGAAAAAGGACATCATGCAAATATGTTCTCTTCTATGTCTTTCCATTGAGCATCCAGGAAAAAGCTTACAAGACTGTCTAGGAAACTGCTCACATATAACGTAAAACAATGAGGCCAGCATTTGAAACAAAGCTCTTTTCCGTTAAAAGCACTTTTCTGGATTTCTGTAATTTATTGATGAAAAGAGTAATCAGTGAGTAATTCAGAGCAAGAAAGACAGCAGCCCCATTAATTTTTTACAGCACAGACTTTTTCAAGTAACAAAACAGTAATTTGATTACAGTCATTAGCTCAAGGCAAGAAATGCAAATATCTACAGGAGAGATCCCTACACCATCCTTCTCTGATTTGCATTCCCATAAGCACAGCTGCAATTTTCATAATGGAAATTCTGGAAGACATCTGATGGACTCTGCTTTCAATGCCCATCAGAACAGGATTTAAGAATTGGGAGCACATGTACATATTGGCAACTGGGCACATTATACAATGGTCCTTTATCAGCTCTGCATGCACATAGTGAAATGAAAGGCAGGAATGGAACATTTAACTGGATAGCATCTTAAACCAAAACACACATCGATTAAAGGGGCACAGTGTCTTCATCAAAGTTCTTTTGCTCTCAGTGGGACTTAGTTTGTTGAGATATGGAAATGCAAGTGTTACTCATGCCTACAAGTTACAAGAGTCCTAAACACATTTTGTTGTTTATTCAGGCCAATTCACTGAGCTCTTTTTGCGCCCTTTATTTGTGCAGTGAAATCTCTTAGAACAGTATCTTTGTTTTATGAAGGGAAGTTAAATAACAATATCTGCACTCAGCCTCTGAATCATTTTCATTTATCCTATGAAATTGAATTATTTTCCTTCTTTTTTTGACACCTCGATCACTACACTAAGCTCAGAGTTGAAAAATTAAAATTCTATTATCTTCAAGTAGTTGCACATGTACGTAAACATGTGTGTGTTGAATTAATCTAAAATGCAGGATGGACAGAAATTTCAGTTCAGCTATGACAGCATATACGTGTTTGTGAAAGCCCAGGAGGAGTTAACATCAGTTGCTTGAAAAATGAAGGAAATTTCTGCTTAAGGGAGTTGTCAGCAAATCACTGTTTTTACCACAGTCACAGAACGGGTGTATCTACAAGTACGTCTTACACTCATGGATTCCCAGATCACTCCTTTCAAAGGGAAAAAAAGAGACCTGAATAGAAAACCTCATCATTCGGTATTTAAAAAGTTGAGATCACTAAAAAGTCACCAGTAAGGGTATCAGTAAAAATCAGATTTAATACTAAACAGCAGCATGACAAAGTTCATTGGCAAGGTTCACTCACTAGCCAGTTAAGGGTAAAAGGGTAAAAAAGCAGCAAACAAAATGCACTCAATCAAAACAGAAATGAACCGAGAACTATCTATGTGTGTGTTTGTGTTCAGGTGTATGTGACAAAAGGAGAGAAAGGGAAGAAAAAACAGGAATACAGCCTAAAAGCTTAACAGCACTCAAACTGAACAGTACTTAAACTTAACAATTTAATAAAGGAATAACACTTAATAGCATTTAATGTAACTTAACTTATACCTTAAACTTAACAATTTAGCAAAGGAATAACACTCAGCAGCATTTAACTCAGCTTATAACTTAAATGAAACTTACTTTCAGGCCTCACTTATTTAGATATCTAAGGTACTTAAAAACCTAAGAGAGCAGCATTTCTCCCCTTTTGCCATAGCATATGCACAATTGTATGCACACAGGCATAAAGAGTCAGTGAAAGGTACCTGTGAAAAATTCCCCTCAAAGGTAGTGAAATACTCACTTCAGATGCCTTTGCATCTCCTCAATAGACAAAGAGTTGAGCCTTGAGGAGTAGGGGTATCAGCCCAGGATCCATCTACTGTTTGGTGATCTCTGAGTGCAGCAAATGAGAATTCACTGGCTCTGAGAGGCCCCTCTCAGAGGGAGTCACTGGCCACACTTTGGGGTAGCACCCTTTCTTTGAAAGTGTGAGAAAAAGGATGTTATACCATTCAGGCAAGAAAAATAGTTTCCAAGGCTGTTCATAAAAAAACAAGGAGCTCATTAGGCAGTACAAGCTCCTGGGAGCAGACAGTGTTTCTGATAAGCTCAAGAGGAGCTGGGCCCAGTTGCTGTTCATCAAGGCCGAGGCCTAACGAGCATTTCTCACATCACCGTGCGGCCTGAAAAGGCAGGGGGCTGGGGGGATAAACCACCACACGCCATAAAAACCTGAAGGGACAGACATCAGCCTAAACTATCTAAGAGGAAAGAGCTACCAAATCCTTTTCCAGCATTGTCTGAACAAAAGCTAAGGAGATCCCATTCCATAAGAATATGGCATGAAATAACTTGCACTCTCAAAAGTGGGAAGAGAGTTGCAAGGGAAGATGAACATGACACACAGTCTTGGTAGAGGACCAAGACAACAAAAGGGTCAGAGAAAAGCTGAAGGGAACAAGGTGAACTATTGTGTAACAGGATACAAGAGACCAGTAGTACAATGGGAATTAATTAATTAATTGGTGGAACTTAATTATCTGTTTCTTTATCCCAGCATCTGACTACATGTTTCTTCATTATTTACGTTGGACGCCACCACAATTTTCAACTCCTGGACAGGCAGGATGATCAGTCTTCAGTGTTTGACACGCTCCTTCCAACCAGAGGCAGAAGCATAAGGACACATTATGTATCCCTAAGAGGATCCAATCACTTTGCTTTACCAAATCAATTTCATACAACCTTTAGAGCCTTTGTTATTAATATTACCTAGGCTGACTCTACTCTATGTGTATGTGCTCAATTTTTCTTTTGTAGTCTCTTCAGACAGTAGTCACAAAGCAGATCCAGTTTAATTAACACAGCTTGCACTGAATTAATGATTTTTTCATTGTCTGTTCTTTCTGAGCACAGTATGGAATTTTAAAGAAAGATGATCTACAGGTTAAATATAGAAAGAGTTAAATGAATATGCAGGCAATCAACAGAATATGCAAAGAGCTATTTACTGTAGTTTGCATCCTTGGGATTACTGGCTGGGCTTTTACAATCAAAGCACTCTATCCTCAGCTAAAATAAATGGAAAATCCTATTGCATTTTTGAGGCTTTCCTGGACATCCACAACTTTGTCTTTTTCTGAGTATATACCTTAAGAGCAATACTATCATCCTGATTTTAGTTTGATCAGTGCCTATACACAGAAGATACATGTGAAATGTGACAAATAACTTTAACATAGCATCTTGAAAATATGCCTAATACATTTGTATATAATAAAAAAATTATAAAAACGTCCAAATATTAGTAAAAACTGACTAACCATATGTGATGCCTAAATTTTCACTGCTTTTGCAAATTTTTGCCTTGTAAAGATATAGTCATTCTTCTCTTTTTCAAATATGAAAATTTAATTATTCAATCAGCCATACATAATAGCAGAATTGGCAAATCTTGAACAGATTTTCTCTTCTTATACATCAAGACGTGACATAATGTTTACTGGAAATTCTTGACAGAAGATTATGCCATGGGGAAAAAGCACAAAAAATATTTACTTCAATGTCTTTTATTACTTAAGGGGCTATTTTATTACAATACATTTTTAATTAATAAATAGCTATTCATAAAGCAAACACACGTAGCTTGCATAGTCCCTCTCTCTTTTTTTCTGTCTCACATGCACACACACACACACTCATAGCAACCTGTAATGGAATTACAAAAGGAAAACAGATTTAAATTATTAGCAATAATCAATCACCAGTGCTGAAGGAAGAAAATATGCAAACATTGCAAGCAGCAGTAGAATGTTGATTAGTGAGTGATTTGAATCCCTCAGATCACATCTGAAATCTCTTTATTAAGCTAGAACTGTGGTGTTGTGCTGGTTGGGGCTGGAGAAATTGTGGATCTGGAGACCTGCTACCAGAGAGACCTGGTCCACTGTTTTAAATTTGTGCCTTCAGATTCAGGGATGAAGGATTTAAATATTCAGAGGAAAAGTTTAGAAACCTTGTCTTACAAAAAGGGATAAACACAGACATACACGTCTGGTTCCTATTGAAACTTGAATCATTTTGCTCTTGAGAACTGAGATGCATTTAATTAAAAACTAAATGTGACCTCACTATTCTCTAAAGCAAAGGTCAGAGCATAATCTGCCATAATTTATGCAGATTTTCAGTGGCCATTGGGTCAGTTGTTCCATTGTTAGCTGACTGCACACTTACCATGAAATCCTAGACAGTTACCTCAATTTTGATACACATGGTTTGAATAAATAGTGATCTCATGACTACTTGGAATTAACAAAACTTGAGGGGAAAAAGACGTAACAGAGATTAATATAAAAAGAATTTTTTAATTATTGTCTTAAAAAAAATGGTACAGAAAGCAACAATAGTCACAAAAAACCACTATGTATAAATTAAAATGTCTCAGAGGAAGTGCACTGAAAACATCTGCCTTAGACCACAATTCAAAGAAGTCATTAAAACTTTGCTTCCAAATTGTGTAACTCTTCATTTAATGGATCATAAGATCAAAATACGGTTTATTCTGAAACTGAATAACATCTTATCTTTTCTTACAATAAAAATCATATTGGCTTACACTTGAAACCAAATTTTGTCAAACATTAATATTTCTTCATAGTATACTTTCTTCCAGTCATACTTTTGCTGAAAAACTTCTGACTGGCATGGGTCCAAAAGCATTTAGGCTCACAAGACAGTAAATATATAACTAGCTTTTGGAAGGTTTTGACAAACACATTTATAAAGATAACACAAAAGTAAATACCACTCCAGATAACTTCATTTCATATGTCTGTTTAAACCATTGTCAGTTTGAGATACAGGGATTAATCCTTCTCAAAGCTCAGGTTTTTCTTAACCACAGGATACATCTCATTTCTCTGAAACTCAAAATCCCTCCAGCAGAGCCTGAGTAAGGTAGAAAGTGGTTTCCTTCCTAACTGCTTGTTTTCCTTCAGGCAGCCCCATCTTTACCTTATTATTACCTTCATCTCTTAACTCCATCTATGTTTTGTTTAAAGATAATGGCAGTTCAAAGGCACATGTACTTACATAGCCCCAGAACAAGTTTTGAAGCAACCTGTATAAACTTTGGACCACAAGACATGCATTTGGGTGTGCTTATCTTTCTCACTTTCACATGGGACTGACAGTCGCAAGCCCTGGAGGAAGCCTTCAGAAATGTGTACAGCCTTCTGTACAAAAGGGTTCATGCTCTGAATTAAAACAATCAGGAAAGAGTGGTTTGTCTCTTAGTTACCTTGCAGTGAGTGGTGTCTTTTGAAATTCTATGTTACAATGTAACAATAAAGGTATAAATTTCACATAGTTACAAGAGAACTGTGTTCAGAGGGATTGGAGGTAAAGATTATTGCTGCAAGCTGAAATCATGGGACAGGATGGTATCCTGTGGGACACATGATGTCTTTTGGATCAACTCTGGCTCTGCATTTCTGTCATAAAAGCCCACATGGGGTGAATTTGCATGAATGAGCAGGGCCTGTGTGTGTGTGATATCAGAAACCAGATCAAAGAAAGAATGGGTAGGTGCTGAGAGGCAGCAAGTAAAACTCTCCTAAGAATACATAAGGTCTGGAGACTCAGCCCTGTGGATTCACAAGAACAGAAAAACTCAGAACATCAAGATTGTCAAGTCTCTCAAGGCCACAAGCACGTCGTGACACCAGGTAAGTGTCAGTGAGTGTCTGAGTGTGAGGCAATAACTGAGCATAATGTGTGAATTGTTATCTGCTATTAATAATAACAGCTTGATTCTACTAACAGTCAAACTAGTAAGAAGTGATCTAATAGATATTGATTGTGATCTTATTCTCTCCTGACTTGAACACCAACCAGGAAAACCTGCAAATTTACTCATGAAATCACCCTGTCCTTGCTTGACTCTCTAGGACTAGCACAGGCTCATCAGTGTTTGCCTGCCTGGGCCCCATCTGTACCTCACAAAACCAATAAATATTCCACTAATCCTGACAATTGTCCCTTCACTGACCTGCCTACTTTGCATTGTTTGGATCAGGAAAGTCTGAGATTGTGCATATCCTCAGGGCAGAGTTAGTTGTCAAGTACCAGATTAAAATGTTATATGGTCACTATGGGGTAAGGCCTTTTTGTCTGCTTTACAACAATCTTCTCTTGTATCTGCAGCAAAACTGTGATTTATCCAGAAGGTCTGTTGTGGTAATTCCTGACCAATGGAGAAGGGATTTAATGGAACCATTGTAGTCATCAAATCTACACACACCTGTGTTAATCGAATGAAACATGCCCAATAGTTCCTTTCCGTAATTATGACCTTGGTCGTTACTGCAAAAGTTCTTTCTGTCACAATTTTAACTGGGAGCTTATTCCAGGGCCTTATTTTTTTGATTGTTAGAAACCTCCTTGTGACATCCAGTCTTACGTCTTCATAGCAACTTCATGCTTTTCTTCACATTATATAGTCCTTGTTCCAGTTAGTGTTAATCCGTCTCAAAATACTTAGAAGCAAAAGTTTGTTTTGCTAAGCTGACAACTTTTTGAAATCTCTTCATTACCCTTGGACTGTAAGATGGATTTTGTATGCATCTGATCATCCCTGAAGACCTTCTCTGTATTGTTCCAACTCTAGCACATCATTTTGCTGAGCAAAGTATTGTGTTCAGTTTCTAAACAAAATATCTCAGAGTTGTTCTGCTGTTTGCTGCTTGATTTTCCCAGAATCATAGCACCATTTTAGTTGGAAAAGATGTTTAATATCATCAAGTCCCACCATTAACCTAGCACTAAACCTAAGGGCCTCCTTTACATATCTTGGAAACAAATCAATGGATGGGGACTCAACCACTTCCCTTGGGAACCTGTCCTAGTGCTTGTCAACCCTTTCAGAGAAGAAAATTTTCCCAGTATCTCACCTGAGCCTCCTCCAGCACAACATGAGGTAATTTTCTTTCATGCTGTCTCTTCTAACATCCATGGGCACTGGCACCGTACCTGGCTACGTGGACATAGTGCCCATAAAAGAGGCTCTGGTCATCAAGGGCCTGGACACTGAGAAACAGATCTTACTCTTAGGCTTCCTGGGGTGGGTTTAAAATGTCAGTGAGAATTCAGTTGGTGGACACCAATCAGCAAAGAATAGTGCTAAGTGAAACCACTGAACCTCAGTACAGGAACAGACATAATAATGGATTCCTTACCTATCTCTCATTAGCACATCTCTGGTGAGGTTTTCCCCACCGTGACCACATTTCCAATGGAGTGGCAGTGACTTTCTGTTTTTCAGACGTCTCTCTCAGGTGGCAAAAGCAGGATGCTCTGCAAGGGAAGGTCAGCCAGGAACTGAAGCTGACAGCAAACCAGGCATTAACCAAGATCCTCACAAGGGGTGCAGTCCCATATTACCTGAACTAAAAAAACCCTCCGGAACAGGTCAGCAACTGCAGCAAGGTTAAGCCAGTTGTCCAGGAAACCCAGACAAAACCATAGGAAAATGGTAGTCCAAGATCAAGCCAGAAAGTCAAGTCAGCAGATTAGGGTCAGTAGCAGCAAAGCTCATGGCCAGACCACAGCCTGGTTGCCCTGTAGCTCTAGCAGAGACCATAGGCAGATATCTGAGCTCCTGAGCAAAGGATGGGCAGCCTCTGGCCAGATTCTCTGTTCTTGCTCATGCAGCTCTTTCTGCAGCGGTCTGACCCAAGGCTACCCTGCTGCAAGGTCACACAGACCTTGAACAAGCAAAGCCCAGTCAGAAGGGGAAGAGGTTGCAGAACCTGGTGTTCTAAGGACCTAGCGGCATGGATGTTACAGAACTTGGGATTCTGGATAAACAGCAGATCGATGCCATCAGACAAAAGGAGGATGCTGTCAGTGTGATAAAGAGGAATGTGTGTTTAGACTGGTGTAACAGCACTCTTGTTCCAGTCGTCAGAATGAGTCAAGCAGACACTGTTTAATTAACAGCAGCTTTTATTTCCCTAAAGTCTCCATTCTAGAGTGAATGAGAGAGGGGGTAGAACTACCAGCAGTGGCCACCTAAAACAAAAAGAAACTCAGAAGAGGAAACAGGAAGGCCTGTAATTTGAATCCTAAGGAAGATGGTCTTTTAAGAGCTTCTGCCCACATTTTGACAAAATAAGGAAGCCCTGAGCCTGCCCCAAAGACAGAGAGAGTAACATTTTTTACTCACCGTACCACCTCTAGTGATAAACACCATTTCTGTTGATCGGAGTACAATTTCTCCCAATGAGATGGATAAGCTTAAAATTCAGGAATTTTCTTTGCCTGTTTCTCTTCTAAAATGACCAGCATTCTGCACTTTCAAATTCCTTTGTTGGGTGAGAAATAACCACTTTGCCCACTGCTCTGCCTGTGCCACCACTGTTGGTCCCATAGTAAAACAATTCTGATGATGACCTCAGATACGCAATCATCCTTCATATAAGGTCACAAGCACACTTTTTGAATTTTATTGGAGGTTTTGGCTCCTTCAGATTGGAGATTAATCTGCTGATAACGTCTTAAAAGGTGAACGATATTTCTATTGGTTCCTTCAGGTAGTTCATGCTAGCACGTGAATCTATATATTTCCTCCTTTGTAATCATTTGTGAGATACAGGAATGCCCATGCAGAGCTTTATCTAGGGAGTGCCTGGAGAGTGAAGTTTCATCCATCTGCAGTCAGGATGGCAACAAAGGGACATCTTTCTGCTCCAGTGTTGTGGTTGATTCTCTTCTCCATTCAGGTCTCCCGGGGTAAGTACATACCTTATTTCACTTAAGGCTGTGAGATAAGAAAAGTATGCAAAATTTAATATAAATAGGTTGTTATTCTACCAACCTATAAAGCAAAGTGACAAAAAGATGTTCAAGTATGTTTCTGTCTTTGATTCAATCTCCTCGGTAATCCTGAGATAAAGAAGGGTAAGCCATTTGCAAAAGTTTGGTATTTTACTCAGACATCAGTGACTGGCCATTCTCATAAGAACTCAAGTCCAAATTTTGTAAACAGTTGAGCTGTACTAGAAACCAGCTGGATATTCTTACTAATGTCTTCTCTCTCCTGCTGAGCTCTTTGTAGACAGAATTAATAATTCCAGGCCTTTGTTCAACACCAGTTAAAATGATGTAGCTCTGCCCTGTGTGTCCAGTGGAGTTTGGGTAACACAACATCTCCTCAGTTTTTCCTGCATATCTGAAGCTTATCACTATGTGTCTCTCTGCTCTTCTAGAGCTATATGTACCTGCTTGATGCTGGTGATGAGAGACAGATTTTGGAAACCTCATTTTATTCTCTCTACACATGGAGGTGACATTATGGCATCGTGGTGGTCACATCCCCGTATGATGAGAACAAGACTTCACTGTTGATGCTCTGCTATAGCATGGCCTTAATGGTTCTCGCCAGTTTTGTGGATACAGTCAGAGTTCACATGGCAGACAACAGAAAGCATTCTTGACATACATTTTCTTAATATGAAACATATTTTACTTAGACACATTCATAGTGATGTTTTAGTGTCAGCTGAGCTGTACTGCAGAAATGAGAGTGAGTTTTCTGCCAACTCCTTGTTAGTGTCAGGGAACAGTAACAGATGAGAGGAAGATGCAGACAAGAGTAGCTTTACCTTTTACCTTTACCTTGATACTATCATCAGCACCTACCACCCTCATCTCTAGTCTGGCAGCACTGCAGGAGCCACAACCATCAGGGAGTGCTGGAGAGTGCAGGGAGAGCTGGCAATCTGCCCTTGAGGCAGCAGGCCTGGCCTGAAAACCTCCTCTTAGGGCCTGGGGACAGGAATGCATGGTGCATTCTCATCCTTTGCCTATGAGAAGAACTGGGTCTCCAGCTGGAGCAAGCAAAAATCTCATGCCTTCTCAGCCAAGCAGAACACCAAACCACTGAATTCAATGAAGGTACTTGTGAGACATGCTGTGGTGTGTGAGGAAATACAAAACTGTGCCTGTATGTATCATAAAAAATTCAGACAAGATTGATTACAGCAAATTATAGCTTTTATTAGGAAATATTTAAATCTGTCAATTGGGTTATGCCTACCTCTGCATCCAGTTTTGCATGCTGTTACATGTTGAAAACGTCAGATGTATGATTGTTTAAAAATTCAGGCAAAGAGAGGTTGTATGGTTGAGTCAAGAGCTGTTTGTTTTGCTCCTGGATATGGCTAATAGACATAGGTTATTGGGTTCCTTTAAAAATGTATTATGAATTCAACTTTTCTTGGAATTAATTTCTCTTTTAAATGTATAAATGTTTTAGCTGATAAAACTCTTTTTTTGGACTATGTTCTTCAAATAGCCTGGGAGTTTTTCTCCAGAATATCTTTCAAGAGACTTATAAAACTTATTACAGAAAGATTATGCTCCCTCTGAGACAACATGTTGCAGGCACAAAGTGGTTTTGTAGCTATCTGAGGATTGTGCTATTCATGTGACTTTCTTATTTGGGAAACTTCAGGAGAGAGGATATTTTGCAGCAAAAATAGGTTTTGGAAGTAACCAACTGTCAGTCACTTGAATAGCCACCTTTTTTTTTTGTTTCCAAATCTAAATGATAGGCAGGAAATTGCGAGGAAATCTACCAATGTTAGCAAAGAGGTTGATCTTTTGCCTGTGTATAAGAGGTGATCATGTGTCAAAGCCACATTGTCTGTGTCTGATGAAGCAGTTATAGACCACATGAAGATGGAGGCAAAACTGCCTTCCAACTGACTATTTGTCTTGGTTTGAAAGACAGGTGCCTGCTAAGAGAAGTTGAACCCTCCCTTAGAGTAGAGAATGTGACCCTCCTTCCCTCCAAATTATTTTAACTTTGAAATCAAGGGCTTTCAGGCAAAGGTATGGGGAAAAGGAATAACAGGTTTTTTTACTAGTATCCATAGCAGAGTAAACAAGCAATAACAAGGATAACAACAAACAAACAAAACCAGAAACCAGTAGCAGGTGTCCTTTGGGCTGCCACGCACTTTCCTGTGTGGTGTAATCGCGGTTGCAGCAGCAGGGGCGCTGTGGAGCTCCCGGCCGGGCAGGGCAGGTGCGGTGCCTCCCGAGCAGCAGCAGGGGCGCTGTGGAGCTCCCGGCCGGGCAGGGCAGGTGCGGTGCCTC